>NW_019105012.1:3744-30582 GCF_001995035.1 Momordica charantia
CTAGATTATTCAAGCTTTCCTCTATACTTTCCTTGTTTTCCCTTCTTATGTAGCGAGTCTTGAGGCCTAAATACCTCAGTCTAAAATTTGATTTTTAAGACAATAGCTTTCTGTCTTTAAGCTTTGCGTCTCACGTTTTGAACTCATCCATTTTACTCTACTTCGCATTTCGTACCCGCAAATCTTAATATGCTCTAATTTTTCTAACTCTTAATTCACATCTCATCTGGAACTCGTAAATTCTGAAGGTTTGAATTTCCTAAGTCTTAATTCACATCTCACCTCGAACTCGTAAGTTCTAAAGGTTCAAATTTTGTCTAAGTCTTAATGCACGCCCGACCCCTATTTAATTTCACATCGAACTCAACCCTTAGAAGACATGAAATTAAATAATACGATGCCATTTAGTGGAATTAACCCTTGAGAATTTTTACAAGTCTCATTCCAGTTTTTGACCATTTTGACATTTCAAGGGTAATATCGCCTCAGGTGCTTTGCATTCCACGAATGCGAGAATAACTTCCCTTCGAGATCGACGAACATATACGTCCTAGGTTGAACTATGCCTTTGACTTCGAACGGCCCCTCCCAGCTCGGCTCTAGCGTGTCAACATGCTTCTGCACTTTGCGAATGACCAAGTATCCGACCTGGAAGCTCCAAGGTCGGACTCTCGAGTTGTAATGTCTCGCTATTCGATTTTGGTACTCTGCCAAGCGTAGATAAGCTGCTTCCCTCTTTTCGTCAAGGAGGTCGAGGTTGAGGAGTAGCTCTTCCTCGTTCCTAACATGCTCGTAGTAGTCTATCCTCTCAGTTTGCATCCAAATTTCTACAAGCACCACGGCCTCGGAACCAAAGGCCATAGAGATGGGAGTTTCGCTGGTGGACTCCCGAGACGTAGTTCGGTGGTGCAAAAGGAATTCACTCGTACCCACTTATGGGATAGTAGAAAGTTTTATCTCTTAAGGGTTAAATCCAAGTCTTGTTAAATTTGTGCCTCCTTTATCAAAAGGTTTGAGAAGTTTTTTTTATTTTATTTGATAATTGGACTACAAATCATTGTTCATTAGAGGATCAGTGGGACTTAAGGAACAAGAGGTAATTATAGGGGTAAAATGGTATTTTGACCTAGCTGTAATTACAAAGAAACTGTGAAGCGTCGACTTACCGATCATGGTTATTCAATTGAGAAATTTGGTCAAAATATTTAAATAGGATTTAAATATTAAAATTATGAATACGGATTCATAATCGGAGGCATGAATTTAGTCAAACAGTCGGACTTCGGAAAAAAGTCAAATAGTTGACTTTGACCAGAGAAAGTCAAAGGTTGACTAATAAGATTAAAATAATGTTTTTAACCAAGTTGGTGGCATATTCCACTAACTTGGTGAGTGGAACATTTAAATAACCTAAAAAATCCACATTTTGATACTTAACCATGACATGCATGAGTGAAGTGTGTGTTGTAAGCTTTTGGTGAACTTAAACATATTTTGAGACTTAACATGTCATGCATGAGTGGAATATGTGTTGTAAGCTTTTGGTGAACTTAGACATGCTAGAGTTGCATGTATTTTTTGCCTATTTAAGAAGGCCTTTGTTCAAACATTAAAAACTCTTGGAACCTTTCACCATTTTGATCGTTTTGAAAAGCTTACATAACTCCTTTTAGCTCCATATTTCTCTCAAATTTTCCTTGTCTAAAAGAGTCCCACTACTCTATTCCAAGCCTTGAGAATAGCTAGGAAGACCTCTTGGTGGTTCTCATTTGAGCTATTTGAAGAAATTTGAAAAGCTACAAAGGTATGTAATTTTCTCTCCCTTTCTTTAAGCATCATAATGTATGATCATGCATGTTTAATCCTAGGTTGGAATATGCATCTACATTGTTATTTTGATCCTTGCTCGCTTCCGCTGCGCATGTATGCATTTTGTCCATCATGTGGTATTAGAGCATCTATAATAACATTCATTTGCATATGGTGGGTACAAATTTATTTGATGAATTTTGTGGTTTAATTAAATTGGATATATTACAGTTTTGGCAATCTTCTTAATTTTGGCATGTAATTATGTCTTTTTATTTGTATTTCTTAAAATAGTTGAAATTTTGATGTAATTTGGTCAAATTAGGAGAGAGAAAGGCTGAAAATTGGTTCAGACCCCGTTCGGTTTTCCTCCATTTCGGTCCAGTTCGTGCTGTTTCAAGCCGGTTTTGGTTATTGGAGGTCCGATTCGAGTCCTTGCAAGGCGTTTTGGTCCGGTTTGAAGAGGTTCAAGGTTGGTTGAAGAGTTTACAATTTTTTTTGGTAATATTTTAGCTTAAATTAGCTGTAAGGATGCCAAAACCGGTCCAATTTTATTGTTCATTTAATTTTGCATTATGAATGTCTGAATTAATATTTTATCTTGAATGTGCATAATGTATGCCATTTAGATTTAAAATCCCACCATAGGATTAAGCATGTATCATGCATTAGATATGTTATAAGTAGTTATAATGTATAGTATGCATGATAAGTTCAAATTATGATTTGAATGTATGGTTATGGAGCATGCCTATAGTTTATAAGTGTTATAAAAGAGGTAGAAATTAAAATTCATAATAAAGATAATATTCATGCTCACTTAGGGTTAAATGGCCAATGCAAGGTTTTCATAGGCAAAAACTTGGTCGTTAACTCATAAATTAGTAAAACAATAACACTCACCCAATAAAATATTGTCTAAGGCTGGGGGTATTTAAGTTGACAGGTCATGAAACACCCCCTACCTGGAGATTGAGTCAATTCTTGTGTTGTGTTAACGAATTTCATGAGCATGCTTGAGCGGTGTGAGGTAATAAAACTGGTTTATCACCTAGACATCGTAATCCAATATAAGAGTTATATTTGGATCAATCACCTAGACTTAGGATATGTTTATTTAGCCTGAATATATGCCTAAAGTGAAAGTATACCCTAAACCGTCTAGAACACTTCAGCTGCAGATTAGTAACGTACTATCAGCTCTAGCGTCCATAAGAGTTCACAGCGGAGATCCCTGCTTGGTGTCGTGCCACCCTGGGAGCGGCCTCCCTTCGGAGAGTGCTTGCATGGGTTATGAACAGGGTGAATAGGGGAAGTAGTTCATAGCAAGTGGGTAAAGAATTAGTGTCAACAAAATCCTACGGTCGCTTCCATTAGGTCACACCGTGAGAGTCCTATAATGTGCCCGCATGTCTTCCCTGGAGCGACCTTACCAATCAGAGGGTGGTATTATAGGATTCGGAACATTGCGAACTCCTAAGAGGATAAGATTTCTTAGATTTGTTTTCAATCTTGACTTTCCAATTTCGAGAGCATATTGATCCTAATCTTAGAAGTCTGAAAGTGGAAGGTCACAGTTACAAGAATTACTAAGAGTTAGTATATTCTTGACCAAACCAAACGATAACTAAAGGCTATAGAAATAAGAGTTATTCTAGTATTAGCATTTAGTCAAGATTGTCTTGATTCAATGGAGGAATGGTCGATTTCTCCTGGGTGGAGGCTATTCTAAACCATTGAAGTATCGTTGCAAATATAAATAAAAAATGGGTACTTTATTAGAATTTGCTAAACTTAAAATAGGATTTAGAACTTATATCTAATCAAAAGTATGTTTGTTTTTCAGCATGAATAACTCAATAGTTCAACTCTTAGCTTCGGAAAAACTAAACGGAGATAATTATTCAACATGAAAAAACAATCTCAATACCATACTAGTCGTCGATGACCTACGATTCACCTTAACTGAGGAATGTCCACAAACCCCTACCACAAATGCCAACTGAAATGTTCGGGAAGCATTTGATTGATGGGTCAAGGCCAACGATAAGGTCCGTGTCTACATTATTGTCAGCATGACTGATGTATTGGCAAACAAACATGAACCCTTGATGACTGCAAAGGAAATCATGGATTCATTAAAGGCAATGTTCGGGCAACCTTCATCAACCTTGAGACACGAGGCACTTAAATACGTTTACAACAAGCATATGAAGGAGGGGACCTCTGTTAGAATATGTCATAGACATGATGGTCCACTGCAATAGTGTTGAAGTGAACGGGGCCACCATTGATGAGGCAAGTCAAGTAAGTTTTATTATGGTCTCTCTTCCGAAGAGCTTCATACCTTTTCAGACTAATGCTGCTCTGAATAAAATATAAATTCAACTCGACAACCCTTCTAAACGAGCTCCAACGTTTTCCAGAACCTTACTAAGCCTAAGGTAAGGAAGTGGAGGTAAACGTTGCCACCACAAAGAAAATACTAAGAAGTTCGACCTCTAAAGCAAAAGCTGAATCTTCAAAGAACATAAATGTTCAAATGAAGAAGAAGAACGGAAAGGGGAAGGCTCCCGTGGTTGACAAAGGAAAGAATGTTGCAAAGGAAATCTATTTCCATTGCAACCAAGACGGGCATTGGAAGAGAAATTGCCCGAAGTACCTTGCCGAGAATAAGGCAGAGAAAGCAACAGCAGGTAAATACATTTATGGATTGAAGCAAGCATCTCGGTCCTGGAATATAAGGTTTGATACTGCAATCAAATCTTATGGCTTTGAGCAAAATGTTGACGAACCTTGTGTATACAAAAAAATCGTCAATTGCTCTCTAGCGTTTCTAGTTTTGTACCTTGATGACATCCTACTCATTGGGAATGGTATAGGTTTTCTGTCTGACGTTAAAGAATAGCCAACTAAGAAATTCCAAATAAAATATTTGGGAAATGCATAACATGTTCTACAGATCCAAATAGTTCGTAACTCAAAGAACAAGACACTAGTCATGTCTCAAGCAACTTATATGGACAAAATGTTGTCTAGATATAAGATATAGAATTCCATAAGAGGTTTATTACCTTTTAGACATGGAATTCACCTGTCTCAGGAATAGTGTCTCAAGTTGTGGGGATGAGACATATTCCCTACGCTTCAGCTGTTAGAAGCTTAATGTATGTTATGTTATGTACCAGACCTGACATATGCTATACAGTAGGGATAGTCAGCAAATTTCAGTCCAATCCATGATATGATCATTGAACTGCCATTAAGAAATATCCTCAAGTATATTAGGAGAACGTGGAACTATATGCTGGTGTATGGTGCTAGGGATCTGATCCTTACTGGATACACTGACTCTGATTTTGAGACAGATAAAGATGCTAGAAAATCTACATGAGGATCAGTGTTCACTCTGAATGGAGGAGCAGTAGTGTGGAGAAATGTAAAGCAAACTTGTATTGCAGACTCCACAATGGAAGTTGAATACGTAGCTGCTTGTGAAGCAGCAAAGGAAGCACTATGGTTGAGGAAATTCTTGACTAATCTGAAAGTCGTTCCAAACATCCATCTACCTATCACTCTCTTTTGTGATAACAGTGGAGCAGTTACAAATTCCAAAGAACCTAGAAGCCATAAGCGCACAAAGCATATTGAGCAAAAATACCATCTCATCAGGGAGATAGTACACCGGGGAGACGTGGTTGTCACTCAGATAACCTCGAAAGATAATCTTGTTGATCTATTAACTAAGATCCTCTCAGCTAAAGTGTTTGAGGGTCACTTAGAGAATCTAGGACTACGAGTTTTGTAAACCATGACAAGTGGCAGAATAATTGGATGTGTGTTTGTTGTATGCCCATTTTTTTATTTTCCCACTTAAACTCAATAAAATGTACCATTGGAGTTTTTGTCCAAGTGTGAGTTTGTTGGGTTTTATATCCCAAAACTCATAGTTTGTAAATGTCATATATACTTTTATCATTCAATAAAGTTTTTATTGAAATTTATAATTAATAAATAGTTATCGATCCAATAAAATGTTCTTACTATATCAAAATCCAATAAACTAAGGATCATAGACTGTTACATGAGACTCAAACTTTATGTAGAGACATAAATGTGGATCAAGGTTGAGTTAACAGTCTAAATGGTCTATAGTATAGGAATAAGGTTGGTCCCCTTATTATGGGGACACTATGGATGCGGCCCACTTTGTAGCTAGTACAAACGATATGATCCTTATTCGTTCATGTGGAGACATGCGAGTGGGGGCGTCCCTTGCAAAGAGTTTGCATAAGACCGAACCATGAGATAGTCACTTTTATTTTTTAACACCGGTTACTGTCTAAAGCTGACTATCTTGACTTTGAGGGTCTAGGTAACTCGATCTTAATCCTGAGTTAACTATGAACTTCTGTTTACTCGGGATTATCCTTAGATCTACATGAGTGAGAGCAACTCAACAACGCTTGCTCAATAAGCCTCCCATTTCAGGGGTAAGACCAGGTATATAACTTGGGACATAGGGTGCAAGAATAGGGTGCAAGAAGAAATTCACTCCTACCCACTTCTAGGATAGTATAAAGGTTGTTCTCTTAAGAACTGGATCCAGGTCTTGAACAATTGGTACCACCTTCATCAAAAGGTTTGAGAAGTTTTATTTTATTTTATTTGATAGTTGGACTACAAATCATTGTTCATTATAGGATCAGTGAGACTTAAGGAACAAGAGGTAATTACAGGGGTAAATTGGTATTTTGACCCAGCTGTAATTACAAACAACCTGTAAAAGGTCGACTTAACGATCATGGTTGTATCAAATGGATATAATATATCTACAGTGAGGAGAGTGCAGCTACAGGCTTTAGTGGAGTGACTTGGTAGTTAACGAATGTTGGTTAACTAGGTTAAAGAGTTTAACTGGTAAATCTCGGATCGTTGGAGCTCATGATTTGTAGGTCTATAAGGTCTCCTAGCTAACTCATATAGTAATAAACGTGGAATAATTTGAAGGAATAATTCAAATCGTTCGGATTAGGTTAATCATATGAGATATGATTAACTGATTGATATATGGTAACAATTGAGAAATTTGGTCAAAATATTTAAATAGGATTTAAATATTAAAATTATGAATGCAGATTCATAATCGGAGGCATGGATTTAGTCAAACAGTCGAACTTCGAAAAAAGTCAAATAGTTGACTTTGACCCGAGAAAGTCAAAGGTTGACTACGAAGATTAAAATAATGTTTTTAACTAAGTTGGTGGAATATTCCACTAACTTGTTGAGTGAAACATTTAAATAATCTAAAAAATCCACATTTTGACACATAATCATGGCTTGCATAAGTGGAGTGGTGTGTGTTGTGAGCTTGTGGTAAACTTAGACATGCATTTTGATACTTAGTCATGTCATGCATGAGTGAAATATGTGTTGTAAGCTTTTGATGAACTTAGACATGCAAGAGTTTCATGTATTTTTGCCTATTGAAGAAGACCTTTGTTCAAACATTAAAAACTCTTGGAACCTTTGTCCATTTTGATGGTTTTTATAAGCTTACAGAGCTCCTTTTAGCTCCATATTTCTTTCAAATTTTCCTTCTCTAAAAGAGTCTCACCACTCTATTCCAAGCCTTGAGAATAGCTAGGAAGACCTCTTGGTGGTCCTCATTTGTAGCTTTTCTTTAGCTATTTGAAGAAATTTTAAAAGTTACAAATGTATGTAATTTTCTCTCTCTTTCTCTAAGCATCATAATATATGATCATGCATGTTTAATCTTAGGTTGGAATATGCATCTAGATTGGTATTTCAATCCTTGGTCGCTTCCACTGCGCATGTATGTATTTTGTCGATCATGTAAGGCAGTCATCACGAGAAGCAGACTAAGTTATGACGGACCCCCATATCCAGAGGAAGGAGTCGATGTAGCTACGCCTATTTCTGCATCCGTCTCTAATCTAGACCAAAAGACAAAGCAGAACCAGTAAGTTTAGAGGAGAAAGGTAGGAAGGCTGATAAAGGTAAGTAAGTAGTGTCTTGCACTACTCAGGTTGGTAATGTTAAGATTCCTCCACCTTTCCCCTAAAGGTTAGTTAAAAAGAATGAAGATAATAATTTTAAGAAGTTCTTTGATATTTTTAAACAGTTGCATATAAATATCCCTCTCATAGATGCTTTCGAGCAGATTCCTAATTACACCAAGTTTTTAAATGATATCATTTATAGGCGTAAGAACCCAGATATTAATCTTATGTAATAGTTATTAATGATGCTTTGAGGAATCCATTATCTGTCAAATGTAAGGACCCAGGTACTTTTACTATCCCTTGCTCGATAGGTGGTAAGAACTTTGGAAGAGCATTATGTGACTTAGGAGCAAGCATTAATCTTATGCCTCTTTCAGTCTTTAAAGAGTTAAATATAGGAGAAGATCACCCCACTACTGTAACTTTGCAACTAGCTGATAGGTCCATGAAGAAACCTGTTGGGATTTTCTCTACCTTTAAAAAGATTACAGACTCGTGCAAGCGCACACGGTCACAAGTAATACTCGGAAGTAATCCAAGGTCGAATCCTCAGGGACTTGTTGCTTTTCAAAATCAAGTAATGCAGTGAAATGGTTCAAATATGCAATTGTGATTTAGGAAGAAAATAATGGTGAAATGTTGTTGTWTGGGGTTTTAACTATCAAGYAATTTAATGAAACTCAACCTCCTTGTCTYCTACCTTAGTTTTGATGCAAAACATGGAAAACACAMTATGTTGGGAAAATGCACCAGGCGCAATTCCTGACTTTTCTTGGGATTTGAGTTATACTCTTTCACTACCGCTTTTGGTTGCTGCAGAGACTAGGGTAACCTACAATCATATTYCTATRTGTGATTACAATCCTAGAGAATATCTACCAACTCATTTGCATTATGGGTCAGAGGGTCTATGCCTAGGACCATATTTTATGCACTTATTCCTAAGTCACATCCCATATTGGTTTCCTATTATTTTACCTAACTCACCTTTTCCAAGGTTGGGCTTTGGTATATAAGTTAAGTTCCCACCGGCCAAATGGAAAAAAGACGTAAAGAGAAGTTTTTAGAAACCAACCTAAAAAAGTGCTAGGCGCAATCTGGCAAAAATCCCGAGCGTATTGAAAATCAAATCATTTGACTAAGGCATTCTACAAGGAGCTTGATAACTAATTTAGAACATAATTAAATGRAAGTAAATGCACGAAAACATAAAGAAAGTATTTTTCATTGAATTTAAATGAATAAATAAGCCGTACAAGAAGTTCTAGCTTGACCCTCTTCTCTCTCGAGTGTGAGGGGAGTTGAAACTCGCTAAAGAACTTTAAAAGAACAGAATGAACAAAGAACGGAAGTAAGAACTCAAATTAAAAGCACTACGAAAGGTAAAAGYGTGAAAAACAAARAAATKAACAACTAGAACATGAACATAAACCCTAAAAATGTGTTCTACAACTAGAGAGCATCTAAAAGAAGATGAAATGAAGCTTGGAAGAGATGATTTGCTGAGGGATGGATGNCGTCGAAAGAGGAGTTGGAGTATTTTTCTTCTGCTGCAACTCATGGACAGCAGTGTTTCAGTAGCATTCGGGCTTACCCACATCTGTTCGGAGCTCGATTTAGGCTACCCACACCTTGGTGAGCTAGATCTAGGTTACCCACACCTATACGAAGTCGATTTTGTGGTAATGAGTCATTTGAACCCTCTTAGGATTAATTTCGAAGGCTGAAACGTATATGTAACTTGCTGCTTTTCTTGTTTTAGTTCCTCGGTGTGAGATCGACGCAAAACTTAAGGGTGCGGTTGTGTGTAAGTAGACAAGGGGCGTGTTCGTGCGTTAATGTGTGCTAGTTGGTCTCTAATGTGCTGTTTTGTGATGTTTAATATTGATTCTGATACGCTATTGTGCTAGGTAACTCTCGTTTGTGTTAATCTATATACTTGGTGTAGTGTTGAATATTCGTCGGTGATGATGGTGAAATTTTGCCTTGCTAAACGGTTGAGAATTGTTGTGGGATGATGTATGTTTACAAAGGATGCACGTTAAATCAGAATTATTGTGATTATGTTTTCTTATGATGTGGGCGTGCTTGTATAGTTTACATAAGTGTTCATTTATGATGTGAGCGTGCTGGTTGAGCATATATAAACGTTTCTTTATGTTGCGAGCATGCTGGTCTAAGTCATATTATTTTCTTATGAGATGTGGGTGTAATAGAAGCATATTTTCGGACCCTGTTCGCAGGCTAGGGGTTGATGTGGAGTTGGCTATGATAAGGAACGTTGGATTCTTGGGGAAAGTGAATGGGTGAGTGTCAGGGCGTCAGGTATAAATGGTCGGGGGCTGATACGTCACTAATTGAGTATCGAGGCCTCCGGTAGAAATGGTCGAGGGTCGATGCGAGGAGTCTTTTGGAAGGAAAACTATTGGGGCCTTGGGTAAAAATGGTCAAGGGCCGATAGATGGTGAAGTCATCGGGGCTTTGGGTAAAAATGGTCGAGGGCCGATGCAATAGTGTCGGGGCTCTGGGTATAAATGGTCAGGGGCCGACTCTACTCGAAAGAGTTAGCTGTGGAAGGCTGGGATATCTGTGATAAGCGTAGAGGTACTTGAGATGTTAGGAAGACTCGAGGGTGGTAACTAAATTGTTCATGGTTGTGGTTGACGCCGAATCTTATAGAGTGTGTCTATGTTTAATTGCATAATGTGATGAAGAGCATGACTGTGAATGTTACATGATTGTTTGTTGAGCATGATGTTTGTGTGTTGTTGGTGAGGGCTACTTACGGAGTATATTTTATATACTCCCCCCCCCCTCTACAATTATTGTTTCAGGTGAAGGTTTCATTGGCAACCGTGGTGATGAGACGGAGGAGACATGACGAGCGGGGACCATAGGCTGCGTAGTTACTTTTGCTTAGCTTAAGTTTTAGATGGTTAAGACCTTATGTTTTGGTCAATAAACTATTTGTTCTTATTTGAATAATTGGGAGGTTCCCACTTGTTGTTTATTTTATTTCGGGATAGGTGTTTATTTTAGTTTTCTTCCATTCATTGAGTTTTGCCTAGTTGGAATAATAAAGTTGCCTCATGAGGTTGTCCACGAATGATGTTGATTGATATTCTATAGAGTTGATTCATTGTTAAATTGATGAGAGGTGAAGCTTGAGTTTATATAATTTTTTCACAGGGAGTTGACATCTCGTGTTTGGGGTTAAGTTTAGACAGTTGGGTAGTTAACGTGACCTAGAAGTGTGTGGGAAGTTCTGGGGCGTTATATCATCCGTTTCTCAACTTTCCTCAGATGCACACTAGACATGTGTACCTTCTTACCACGTCCCTTCTCCTCCTTCTCCTCACCTCTTCGTGGACGTCTTCTCTGATGCCTTCGTACACGTTCGCTTCTTGTCTCCCGTCATCCTTCTCTGGTCCTGCACGTGCACTTGATGGTTCAGTAGCATCGTTCTCGCGCGGGACTTCGTCCTCACTTTCGGGCTCCGATGGTTCGAACGTCTTATTTAGGAAGGTCGTCTCAGCATCCATTGCTTCAATTGATCGAGTTTTTCCATACGGCAATGGTAATGAACGTGTCGGCATAAATATGGAAATTAAAGAAACTTATAGGTATAAACATGATTGAACTTACTGTGCTAGATCGAAAAATCTCTCTTTCCAGCACATGCCATGCAGTTGAATGGCCACACCTCCACCGAAGAATCCGTGGCACGGCATCAGGATTTACCTTATTGGCCACACGCCTAGATAAGGAAGATATAGTCTCGTAGGCCCACACCTGTAAGTATTAGTTGTGGACGTTATTGACCAGATTAAAGGAACGAAAACTGGAAAAAAGTATTGATGCTCATACCTGGAACGCCTAAGGGAAACCGTAAAGACTGTACAATTTCCTGAACCCGCCATCCTTCGACCTCTTCGTTGGGCCACGCTTCAGACTATATATAGTCTTATCAAAGGACATCATACCCCAGTCGTGGTTGCAGCACGTTTCACAATCATCGACTATTCCCAACAATGTATAATCGTACTTCAGGGTCCTCTCTCTCCCCAATAGAACTAACTCCATTAAGTAAACAATAGATATCTTGGCCGCGTCGAAGTCATCCTCGAACCGTGTGACAATATAAATCTTCTCAAAATCACTTAACAGAATGTCGTTGCTATCATTAAAGTAAAGAGCCCTAAGTCTGTGGGGAGATGTGTCTTTTCTAACAGGACTCCTATCATACTTAAGGCCAGAAATAATGTCAAACTCTCTCCGCCGAAATAACACCTTACTCCCAAACAGGTTGAAGCTAATGGTGTTAGGTGTACTACTATCCTCGATCTCCCTAAGTAGGATTTTGTGTATCAATGACACGTTAAATACGAGGTCCAAGTCAAGGAGGTGGCCGAATACAGTTTTCCTAAACATACTAAGCTGTGGTGGGGTCAATTTACTCTTAATGGCTGTTGTAGTCTTCGCTAGGTGCGACAGATAGGTTAAGTTGGCGGAGGCATTGGATGAGGGAGGGATTTTAGCTACCATTTCCATTTTGAATTAACCTGTAGATTGGTAAATAAAGGATTTTATGATCAGAGAAAATGACAAACCATACATATAAATATATGCTAATAACCATCCAACCCAAAAAAAAAAAAACTAATTCTGTAAACTTTCTTGGGCCACATTTCGAGCAAAGTCGTGTACGAGATTCAACACCACTTGAATGATCCTAACATGCAAATTCTAAAGACACAAGAAATTGCACAAGAAATGGGAGATAAATCTCTCAACCAAGCTAATGAGAAAACTCACTTTTCATTCAACTTCCAATTGTGTTTACAACAAGACATCTCAAGGTTATATATAGCCATCCTAGCAAGCCATATGAAAAGTCTTAAGCAAATGAAAAGACTTGTAACTTACAAGAAATGAAAAGACTTGTAAATGAAAAGACATAACTCACAAGAAATAAAAAGACAAGCAAATGAAAGGTTAAGAACATGGAAAGTCAACCAAAATAAGTGCTATCTCGTCCATAATGAGGGATGTGAGTGTTTGACTTGGTTTTTGAATTGAATGAGTTGACTTTGACTTGTCTTCATGGAGTTAACTTTGACCTTGACCAAGTAGACTTTGACTTGCCTTAAAAACACTTAAAAATGCATAACTTGCACCAAATTGAAGTGCATAGTTCCAACTTCTTGCACATCTTCCTTTTAATTCTCGTGTCGAGTTCACGAACGCTTGGACACGAAGTAGTAAGGCTTGTTGAAGCTTTCGAGCTCTTGATCTTGTAATTGGTCCATGAGGCATGACAAAGAGAGCTCCTTGGTTCATATCAATGTTAGCAGTATTAATGAACTCGAACATTTCGCTCGGGAATCATTAATCCTGTAAAAATTCTCGTGGACTTTCTCGGGCGAGAACGAGCACCGAGAATTTTTCCAAAGCCTATAACCCCCCAGTTTCAATTTACTTCACGCGAAATGCCTCGAGAATTTGTAGTGTTATTTATCCGTCTAGCAAAATTCTCGGGGCATCTACTTCGCCCGAAATGCCTTGAGAATTTTTCCAGATGATAAAATAATACTACAAATCCAAACCCACCACGCCCGAAAGACCCCGAGAATTCTTAATTTCTCAAATCCCTAACCTAATTCGCCTGAAAATCACCGAGAAATCTTCAGATTCCTAAGAACACACTCCAAAACGTTGGTAATCCTAACCGACTTCGCCCGAAACCCACCGAGAATTCTCCAGATTCTAAACAATCTAAGCCCTAACCCACTTCCTACGAAATAACTCCGAGAATACCTCCCATTTGAAAAACCCACAACGATGGTCATCTTCAACCTCCCATACACCTCAAACAACCAGAAATCAGTACAAATACTCGCCGGAAACTAAAACCCCTAAAAATCTAAAATGAAATCGACGGAAAAAAAAACGAAATCGAAAAGGAAAATAGGAAATAAATAAAATGGAACCTCTAATCGAATCTTCAATGTCCACGCTACGTTCAAAACGAAATGGAACCTCGAATCGAAGCTTTCTGTGTTGAAGGGAACGGAGGGAATCGAAAATGAGAAGAAGAAGAAGACGCAGAAACGAAACGAAACGGAAGAGAAAGAGGGGGAAAGGCCAATAGTTGGTTTTTGACTTCAGGGGCACAAATGTAATTTGATTTCTTTTTTAATTAATTAAAATAATAAGGTAGGTCATTCAAAACAATTTTAGAGGGCAGAGTTATTTGAGCCAAATAGATACTTGAGAGGGTCATATGAGTCATTTTCCGACTTCAAATCCTTCAAATCCATAGATCGAGTTCCCATTTCAATTAAAGAGAATTAATACCAAATAAGCGGAAGCGTACCTTGATCCATAATTGAATGTCGATTGACGGGTTTGATCTTCCAAGGCTAGATGAATCACGATTTTCTTCTGGTTTCTACTATGTATATTCATAGAAGAGGAAATAGGTTCTCTTGAAGGGATAAGATAAAACTGACGTGAGGATGATCTGACTTGGGGACCATAACCCCTATGTAATCGACCAAAAACCACTGGTCGGTTACAACGTTTTGATATTTTCAATTTGACCCCTCATCAAATTGAAAATTATTTCATGGTATCTATACATTTTGCCCATAGCCATTTTATAATTACTCCATTATACCAAAAGCTTACAAATAATTAGATCACTTATCTCGGTCTAATTAAATAGCAAAAACACAATAAATTAATACATGTGTGGCCCCATATTATTGAAAATTCCAACAAGCTATGCTTGCAAAAGGATGTTGGAGATTGATTAAGAATCCTGATAGTATACTTGTGAGGGTTATGAGGGGTAAATATTTTGTTCATGGTAACTTTACGAGGGCTAAAAGTAGGGAAAAATCATTCCTTTGTATGGCTGCACATTTTAGTTCTTTTGAGACCTCGTTTATATTAAGTTGTTTGTTTATTTACTAAAAAAGAAAAAAAAAGATATGAATCTGTAATTTGACATAGTAAATTAAAAAAAATAAATCCACGCTATGGTACTCGCTACTCTACATAAAATATGATTTACAATACGTGGCACATCTTCTTCTACGTTGAGTTTATGAAAGATGTAAGTTATAGAAATTAAAAAAAAAATCATTCTTAATATATAATTAAAATAAAACAAAATTATGGAAAAAAATTAAAATCTTCCATTTTGAAAGGCAATGAGGAACTAGAGACATCTTACAGAAATGGGGATATTGTCAAGCAATATATATTGGAATTGAAGAACCAACAAAGAAAAGAAAGAAGAAAAAGATTCTATAGTTATTATGTTACATTTAATTTTTCCATATTTTTATTCTTCATCGTAAAGGTCACTGAGAAATATATTTTTATCCCTTTCTGGGAGTGTATTTGGACCATTCGTACTTCACCTTGCTTCTATTGGTGTTGGCAGATATTCTTTTGTCCAGGATGTTTTTTGGTCTTTGTTTCGGTTTGCGATTCGTGATGGTCATCATTCTTTTGTTTGGCATGACGCTTGGTTTCCGGGGGTCCAATTTATTCGAGGTTTGGTGATCGGATGCTACAAGCTTGTCCCGGGCAAAGGTTACTTATTTTCCTTTTCCCGATGGTTCGTGGTGCTGGCCTCGGGGGTCGCCCGATCTTCATCAGTTGGTCTTTGAGGTTTCATCTGTTTTGGTTTTTGTTGGGATGGAAGATGTGCCCGTTTGGATTCTAGCACCGTCAGGTCTTTTCTCGGTGTCGAGTGTGTAACGCCTCGTGTCCTTCAGGTTAGTTTAGTCTCGAATTAGGAGATTTTCATTTAATTCTAAATTAATTTTAATTAAATTTATGTATATCGTATTACGCATGATTGGTTTTATCTCAGGTTGGGATGGNAAGAGCATGACTGTGAATGTTACATGATTGTTTGTTGAGCATGATGTTTGTGTGTTGTTGGTGAGGGCTACTTACGGAGTATATTTTATATACTCCCCCCCCCCTCTACAATTATTGTTTCAGGTGAAGGTTTCATTGGCAACCGTGGTGATGAGACGGAGGAGACATGACGAGCGGGGACCATAGGCTGCGTAGTTACTTTTGCTTAGCTTAAGTTTTAGATGGTTAAGACCTTATGTTTTGGTCAATAAACTATTTGTTCTTATTTGAATAATTGGGAGGTTCCCACTTGTTGTTTATTTTATTTCGGGATAGGTGTTTATTTTAGTTTTCTTCCATTCATTGAGTTTTGCCTAGTTGGAATAATAAAGTTGCCTCATGAGGTTGTCCACGAATGATGTTGATTGATATTCTATAGAGTTGATTCATTGTTAAATTGATGAGAGGTGAAGCTTGAGTTTATATAATTTTTTCACAGGGAGTTGACATCTCGTGTTTGGGGTTAAGTTTAGACAGTTGGGTAGTTAACGTGACCTAGAAGTGTGTGGGAAGTTCTGGGGCGTTATATCATCCGTTTCTCAACTTTCCTCAGATGCACACTAGACATGTGTACCTTCTTACCACGTCCCTTCTCCTCCTTCTCCTCACCTCTTCGTGGACGTCTTCTCTGATGCCTTCGTACACGTTCGCTTCTTGTCTCCCGTCATCCTTCTCTGGTCCTGCACGTGCACTTGATGGTTCAGTAGCATCGTTCTCGCGCGGGACTTCGTCCTCACTTTCGGGCTCCGATGGTTCGAACGTCTTATTTAGGAAGGTCGTCTCAGCATCCATTGCTTCAATTGATCGAGTTTTTCCATACGGCAATGGTAATGAACGTGTCGGCATAAATATGGAAATTAAAGAAACTTATAGGTATAAACATGATTGAACTTACTGTGCTAGATCGAAAAATCTCTCTTTCCAGCACATGCCATGCAGTTGAATGGCCACACCTCCACCGAAGAATCCGTGGCACGGCATCAGGATTTACCTTATTGGCCACACGCCTAGATAAGGAAGATATAGTCTCGTAGGCCCACACCTGTAAGTATTAGTTGTGGACGTTATTGACCAGATTAAAGGAACGAAAACTGGAAAAAAGTATTGATGCTCATACCTGGAACGCCTAAGGGAAACCGTAAAGACTGTACAATTTCCTGAACCCGCCATCCTTCGACCTCTTCGTTGGGCCACGCTTCAGACTATATATAGTCTTATCAAAGGACATCATACCCCAGTCGTGGTTGCAGCACGTTTCACAATCATCGACTATTCCCAACAATGTATAATCGTACTTCAGGGTCCTCTCTCTCCCCAATAGAACTAACTCCATTAAGTAAACAATAGATATCTTGGCCGCGTCGAAGTCATCCTCGAACCGTGTGACAATATAAATCTTCTCAAAATCACTTAACAGAATGTCGTTGCTATCATTAAAGTAAAGAGCCCTAAGTCTGTGGGGAGATGTGTCTTTTCTAACAGGACTCCTATCATACTTAAGGCCAGAAATAATGTCAAACTCTCTCCGCCGAAATAACACCTTACTCCCAAACAGGTTGAAGCTAATGGTGTTAGGTGTACTACTATCCTCGATCTCCCTAAGTAGGATTTTGTGTATCAATGACACGTTAAATACGAGGTCCAAGTCAAGGAGGTGGCCGAATACAGTTTTCCTAAACATACTAAGCTGTGGTGGGGTCAATTTACTCTTAATGGCTGTTGTAGTCTTCGCTAGGTGCGACAGATAGGTTAAGTTGGCGGAGGCATTGGATGAGGGAGGGATTTTAGCTACCATTTCCATTTTGAATTAACCTGTAGATTGGTAAATAAAGGATTTTATGATCAGAGAAAATGACAAACCATACATATAAATATATGCTAATAACCATCCAACCCAAAAAAAAAAAAACTAATTCTGTAAACTTTCTTGGGCCACATTTCGAGCAAAGTCGTGTACGAGATTCAACACCACTTGAATGATCCTAACATGCAAATTCTAAAGACACAAGAAATTGCACAAGAAATGGGAGATAAATCTCTCAACCAAGCTAATGAGAAAACTCACTTTTCATTCAACTTCCAATTGTGTTTACAACAAGACATCTCAAGGTTATATATAGCCATCCTAGCAAGCCATATGAAAAGTCTTAAGCAAATGAAAAGACTTGTAACTTACAAGAAATGAAAAGACTTGTAAATGAAAAGACATAACTCACAAGAAATAAAAAGACAAGCAAATGAAAGGTTAAGAACATGGAAAGTCAACCAAAATAAGTGCTATCTCGTCCATAATGAGGGATGTGAGTGTTTGACTTGGTTTTTGAATTGAATGAGTTGACTTTGACTTGTCTTCATGGAGTTAACTTTGACCTTGACCAAGTAGACTTTGACTTGCCTTAAAAACACTTAAAAATGCATAACTTGCACCAAATTGAAGTGCATAGTTCCAACTTCTTGCACATCTTCCTTTTAATTCTCGTGTCGAGTTCACGAACGCTTGGACACGAAGTAGTAAGGCTTGTTGAAGCTTTCGAGCTCTTGATCTTGTAATTGGTCCATGAGGCATGACAAAGAGAGCTCCTTGGTTCATATCAATGTTAGCAGTATTAATGAACTCGAACATTTCGCTCGGGAATCATTAATCCTGTAAAAATTCTCGTGGACTTTCTCGGGCGAGAACGAGCACCGAGAATTTTTCCAAAGCCTATAACCCCCCAGTTTCAATTTACTTCACGCGAAATGCCTCGAGAATTTGTAGTGTTATTTATCCGTCTAGCAAAATTCTCGGGGCATCTACTTCGCCCGAAATGCCTTGAGAATTTTTCCAGATGATAAAATAATACTACAAATCCAAACCCACCACGCCCGAAAGACCCCGAGAATTCTTAATTTCTCAAATCCCTAACCTAATTCGCCTGAAAATCACCGAGAAATCTTCAGATTCCTAAGAACACACTCCAAAACGTTGGTAATCCTAACCGACTTCGCCCGAAACCCACCGAGAATTCTCCAGATTCTAAACAATCTAAGCCCTAACCCACTTCCTACGAAATAACTCCGAGAATACCTCCCATTTGAAAAACCCACAACGATGGTCATCTTCAACCTCCCATACACCTCAAACAACCAGAAATCAGTACAAATACTCGCCGGAAACTAAAACCCCTAAAAATCTAAAATGAAATCGACGGAAAAAAAAACGAAATCGAAAAGGAAAATAGGAAATAAATAAAATGGAACCTCTAATCGAATCTTCAATGTCCACGCTACGTTCAAAACGAAATGGAACCTCGAATCGAAGCTTTCTGTGTTGAAGGGAACGGAGGGAATCGAAAATGAGAAGAAGAAGAAGACGCAGAAACGAAACGAAACGGAAGAGAAAGAGGGGGAAAGGCCAATAGTTGGTTTTTGACTTCAGGGGCACAAATGTAATTTGATTTCTTTTTTAATTAATTAAAATAATAAGGTAGGTCATTCAAAACAATTTTAGAGGGCAGAGTTATTTGAGCCAAATAGATACTTGAGAGGGTCATATGAGTCATTTTCCGACTTCAAATCCTTCAAATCCATAGATCGAGTTCCCATTTCAATTAAAGAGAATTAATACCAAATAAGCGGAAGCGTACCTTGATCCATAATTGAATGTCGATTGACGGGTTTGATCTTCCAAGGCTAGATGAATCACGATTTTCTTCTGGTTTCTACTATGTATATTCATAGAAGAGGAAATAGGTTCTCTTGAAGGGATAAGATAAAACTGACGTGAGGATGATCTGACTTGGGGACCATAACCCCTATGTAATCGACCAAAAACCACTGGTCGGTTACAACGTTTTGATATTTTCAATTTGACCCCTCATCAAATTGAAAATTATTTCATGGTATCTATACATTTTGCCCATAGCCATTTTATAATTACTCCATTATACCAAAAGCTTACAAATAATTAGATCACTTATCTCGGTCTAATTAAATAGCAAAAACACAATAAATTAATACATGTGTGGCCCCATATTATTGAAAATTCCAACAAGCTATGCTTGCAAAAGGATGTTGGAGATTGATTAAGAATCCTGATAGTATACTTGTGAGGGTTATGAGGGGTAAATATTTTGTTCATGGTAACTTTACGAGGGCTAAAAGTAGGGAAAAATCATTCCTTTGTATGGCTGCACATTTTAGTTCTTTTGAGACCTCGTTTATATTAAGTTGTTTGTTTATTTACTAAAAAAGAAAAAAAAAGATATGAATCTGTAATTTGACATAGTAAATTAAAAAAAATAAATCCACGCTATGGTACTCGCTACTCTACATAAAATATGATTTACAATACGTGGCACATCTTCTTCTACGTTGAGTTTATGAAAGATGTAAGTTATAGAAATTAAAAAAAAAATCATTCTTAATATATAATTAAAATAAAACAAAATTATGGAAAAAAATTAAAATCTTCCATTTTGAAAGGCAATGAGGAACTAGAGACATCTTACAGAAATGGGGATATTGTCAAGCAATATATATTGGAATTGAAGAACCAACAAAGAAAAGAAAGAAGAAAAAGATTCTATAGTTATTATGTTACATTTAATTTTTCCATATTTTTATTCTTCATCGTAAAGGTCACTGAGAAATATATTTTTATCCCTTTCTGGGAGTGTATTTGGACCATTCGTACTTCACCTTGCTTCTATTGGTGTTGGCAGATATTCTTTTGTCCAGGATGTTTTTTGGTCTTTGTTTCGGTTTGCGATTCGTGATGGTCATCATTCTTTTGTTTGGCATGACGCTTGGTTTCCGGGGGTCCAATTTATTCGAGGTTTGGTGATCGGATGCTACAAGCTTGTCCCGGGCAAAGGTTACTTATTTTCCTTTTCCCGATGGTTCGTGGTGCTGGCCTCGGGGGTCGCCCGATCTTCATCAGTTGGTCTTTGAGGTTTCATCTGTTTTGGTTTTTGTTGGGATGGAAGATGTGCCCGTTTGGATTCTAGCACCGTCAGGTCTTTTCTCGGTGTCGAGTGTGTAACGCCTCGTGTCCTTCAGGTTAGTTTAGTCTCGAATTAGGAGATTTTCATTTAATTCTAAATTAATTTTAATTAAATTTATGTATATCGTATTACGCATGATTGGTTTTATCTCAGGTTGGGATGGRTTTTTCTTTTGGGTTTTGTTTATGCTGGGCTTTTAGTTGGGTTGGTTTGGTTTTAAAACAAAGGGCAAAATAAAAGAAACCCTAAGGAAAAGAATCAAATTATTTTTTTTCTCTTCCCCACTTTCAGCCGCCGTACCCCCGCCCACATCGTTCCTTCTTCTTCTCCGTCGACTACCATTCCTCGTCGGTGCCTTCTTCGTCCGGCCAACAGTTCGCGTGCACAGCATCCTTTCGCAATAGCGGCGGCGCACGGCGGCAGCGTCTCCTCCGCGGAACAGCAGCGACGGTGAGCTCGGTGCAGCGGTGCAAAACCCAGGCAGTGTTCGCGGCGTTTCGACTTCGAMAGATTTCGGGTATTACCGGCGGTTTCTTCGATTTTGGCTGCGTGAAGCGCGTCTCCATCGGCCAGCCAGCAGCAGGAAGCTTTGGTGGTGGCGTTGTTCGAGTCTGGGCGTGATTTTCTTGTCGAAAGTAGCGTTCGGGCACTTTTGGCATCAACCCACATCAGATCTAACCCGTTACGCATAACCCACCCCTCGTTTAAGCCATTTCAACGTTTTCGGGAAAGACCCAATTGATTTTGGTTGCTTTCGATCGAGAACTAGGAGCGTTAGGCGTGAGTAAGTAGACAAGGGGCGTGTGCGTGCGTTAATGTATATTAGTTGGTTTCCATTGTGCTGTTTTGTGATGTTTAATATTGATTTTGATACGCTATTGTGCTAGGTAACACTCGTTTGTGTTAATCTGTATGCTTGGTGTAGTGTTGAATATTTGTCGGTGATAATGGTGGAATTTTGTATTGTTAAGCTGCTGAGAATTGTTGTGGAATGATGTGTGTTTACAAAGGATGCTCGTTAAAATGGAATTATTGCGATTATGCTTTCTTATGATGTGAGCGTGCTAGTACAGTTTATATAAACGTTTCTTTATGATGCGAGCGTGCTGGTGCGAGTCATATTATTTTCTTATGAGATGTGGGTGTAATAGAAGCATGTTTTCGGACCCTGTTCGTAGGATAGGGGTTGTTGTGGAGTTGGTTATGATAANAGGGATGGATGGCTTCCTTTTATAGCACCATAGGTTGGTTGAAACTCCCCTCCATTTTAGGTGGAAAAGGGTTGAGATTCACCTAACCACCTCACTTGGACTTGGACTCACGGTTTTGAACATGTGGGAAATGTCCTACTTGCCCTTCATTAATCAAAACGTGCGTTTTGACAAATTGCCCTAAAAAAATGCGCTAGGCACAATTCTGCAAAAAAACATAATTCTGTTATTTTCTTCCAACTTTGACCATATTTATCTCATATTTTTCCTAAAGTACCATAGTTTGACTTTTATGCAGAAATAATCTATGTATGTTCTACTTTAAGAATATGTGGTCCTTTTTGGCAAATAATAATGAGAAATGGGTCAAAAACGTGGTCAAACAGGGCTACCGACACATGTTTCTGCAGTAAAAAGTCAACTCTAACAAAACCAGAAGGGAAAATAGGAGATGTTTTTGTTAAAGTTGATAAGTTTATTTTTCTCATCGATTTCATAATTTTGGATTGTGAAGCAGATCATGAGGTGCCGGTCATTCTTGGGAGGCCGTTTTTAGCAACTGGTGACACTGTATTCAATGTTAGGAAATAAGAGATCCCCATGGAGGTCAATGATGAGCAAATCACATTCAACGTCCTTTATGCGATGTGTTTTCCGGATGAAGTCGAGGAGTGCTATACAATAGGGACAACTATATAGGAACTCCATAAAATTATAGGAACTCCATAAAATTATTGTAGATGACTTATAAGCAGATTTGGAGGCCGCGGACAAAGAAGGCAAGATTGCACTCGACACAATTTTGGCAAAAATGGAGAAGTTCGAGTTTTTGCAACCAACAAGAGCTGATTTGAAAGCCTTGCAACCTTCCATCATCGAACCTTCAAAATTGGAGAAGAAACCCCTACCCTTTCATTTAAAATATGCATATTTGGGTTTAAACGATACTTTGTCGGTTATCATTTCTTCGTATTTGACAACATGAATCTTTGCTTTTGTAGGTATTATCCAAGTACAAGAGGGCTATTGGATGGACCATAGCGGACATAAGAGGAATTAGCTCCGCTTTTTGCATGCACAAAACCATCTTGGAAGAAGGAGCCACCAATTATATCGAGAACCAAAGGAGGCTCAATCCCAAAATGAAAGAGGTGGTAAAAAATGATATAATAAAATGGTTAGACGTTAGGGTGATCTATCTCATTTCAAATAGCAGTTGGGTTAACCCAATTCAATGTGTTCTCAAGAAGGGTGGTGTAGACACCGTATTTAGTCTGACTTTTTTTTTATTCTGTATTTTTCTTTTAAATATTTTCGTTAAAAAAGGGCAGAAAATTAAAATTTACTTTATTGTTGTTTTAATGAAAAGTTTTTTTTTTAAAGAAAAACTATTAGATATATTTAAAGGTTTTTTTTATTTTATTAATAGGATTAAAAATAAAAAAATGATTGTGTGAAATTTGTTTTAAGGATTTTTGTTTTTTCCAATAAAAAAAATCTGGATTTTTCCCGTTTTCCCTCGTCAAATCTCAAGCACGTGACGTTACCTACGTATTCTTCATCCTTTTTTTCTCTCTCTAGTATCTTTTGACTTTCCCTTTGTTACTGTTCCTTTTTTACGTATATAAGGAGGTAGGAGCACACAGAAGAGGGGGGAAAACAATAGAGAGGCTAAGAGTAAATGGGTTTTTTATTTTGATTGTCAAAATACAACTTTCTCTCTTCCAAACACCCCTTTTCCATTTTCTTTCCTTTTGTTTCTCTCCTATCTCTTTTCTCTTTCTTTTCTCTCTCTACCACTCATCTTCTTCCTCCCTCTTTTCGTCTTCCTTCATCTCACTCTCCTATGTCCCTCTCCCAAACTCACCCCATACTTACAACTCCGGCGAACTCTCCACGAACGGCGGTAGCAATTTCCAGCGAACGTCTACAAACACCGACATATCTGCAATCTAAATCCTCCAAACCCGCTTCGGCAACGAACTGCAGGGCCTTTGATGAGGTAAATCGGCACCTAAACACCAAGCACGCGATAGTTTCTGACAACTTACCTCCCACAAACCAGATCTGAACTGACCGGCGATGGCGCGAATAGCAACCTCCGTCGACGATCCACTCCGGCAACCGCTACGAACGGTGGGGGCACAGTAGATAGCGGCGACCCGACAGCATACATCCAACGCGTTTTTCAGGCGACCCACGCGAGCAGCAACAACGCTCCGGCCCAGCACCGCCAATAGGAACGCGTTGGCGACGATCTGATATCCTGCGATCTCACAAATCCCGACGACCTCCAACCACGACCATTTTTCCTCCGGGTACCTTCATCCATCCTTCTGGTGGGTTTTTTCTTCTTCTTTTTTAAAAAGGAAAAGATCTTTACTTTGTTAATTTTTTTAAATAAAAGTTGTTTTAAAATCAAGGATTTTATTTTAAGTTTTATATTTTTTTTTCTTAAATGCAAATAAGGTAAAAAAATATTTTTAATGATTTTGCTTTCAAAGTAAAGTTTCTAAATAGATTTCTGAAGGGAGAAGAGTAAAAGAGTTTTTCTTCTTAAATAGATTTTTGTTTTAAATGGTAGTTCGGTAACCAGTTGAATTTTAAATTAAAAGTCTTTTAGTTTCCTTATTTTAAGTTTCTTTTTGGAAAAGCATCAAAGATTTTTCTTTGATTTTAAATATCTTTAAATTAGTAAGTTAAATTTTTTTTTTTTAAGTTAAAGGAAAGTCTTAAAATTGAAGTATTTAGGAAGAAAATGGAAGGTTTAAAATAAAATAGGACTTCGTTTTAAAATAAAAAAATTATTCTTTATTTTTTAAACTAAATTTTGTGTTAAGTTAGAGTGAATTTCAAATTTCAAATTGTTTTAAAATTGTTTATTTTTAAGAAAATTTCATTTAAACGATCTTTACAAATAAAAAAAAATTGTTTAGAATTTTTTATTTTTTTTAAACAAAGTTTAGAAATAAAGTTTTGTTGTTTTTAAAGAAAATTAAATACACTCGTAAGTTGTTGGCACATTGGCAAGACACTTGAGTGGTCTTTGCGCCACTCATGCTTGTTGGTTCATATTTTATCGTAAAATATGAACCAATAAATTTGGGACATTTAAAATCAGTAATAGGATAATTTTCGACAAAATATGGTACCGTTTTCGAACGGATGTCGTAGGGCGCTAACACCTTCCCTACACTCAACCGACTCCCGAACCAAAATTCTATTTTCGTAAACCGAGTTTCTTTTAAAAAAATAGGTGACCAATCACACCTTATAGATGATTGGTGGCGACTCCAAACCTTAATCTCGAAAGAAACCCGTCAGGAGATGACGTTGGCCGCTCCACGTCGCGATGACGTTGCGACAGCTATAAATAGCCGGACTAAATACGGTGTCTACAGCTTGCCCACCTTTGTGTATTCTTGAAGAATTGAAAGGGTAGACAAAGGAAAAGAAGACAAAGTATTTGGGAGGCTAAAATTTTATTCAAAGAAAGCGACATAAAGACGGACCCAGCTTAACACTAGGCGGGGCCTTAAACATGAAAAAGACATGTACTTGACGCAGATTTTAACCTCAATATTGGATCGGGTTCTTTAACCAACATGAAAAGTGCAATGGACCTGCCTTGACACAGGCTTCGACCTCGATCCTTGATCGGGTTCGATTTAACCCACAGGAAAATAAAATGTGATGGACCTGGCTTGACACAGGCTTCGACCACGATCCTTGATCAGGTTCGATTTAACCAGCGGGAAATTTAAAAGGTAACGGACCTGACTTGACACAGGCTTTGTAACGCCCCGTGTCCTTCAGGTTAGTTTAGTCTCGAATTAGGAGATTTTCATTTAATTCTAAATTTATTTATATCGTATTGCGCGTGATTGGTTTTATCTCAGGTTGGGATGGGTCTTTCTTTTGGGTTTTGTTTCTTTTAGTTGGGTTGGTTTGGTTTTAAAATAAAGGGTAAAATAAAAGAAACCCTAGAGAAAAGAATCAAATTATCTTTTCCTCTTCCCCACTTTCAGCCGTCGTACCCCCACCCACATCGTTCCTTCTTCTTCTCCATCGACTGCCATTCCTCGTCGGCGCCTTCTTCGTCCGGCCAGCAGTTTGCGCGCACAGCATCCTTTCGCAACAGCGGCGGCGCATGGCGGCAGCGTCTCCTCCGCGGAACAGTAGCGACGGTGAGCTCGGTGCAGCGGTGCGAAACCCAGGCAATGTTCGGGGCGTTTCGACTTTGACGGATTCCGGGTATTACCGGCGGTTTCTTCGATTTCGGTTGCGTGAAGCGCGTCTCCAGCAGCCGGCCAGCAGCAGGAAGCTTTGGTGGTGGTTGATGTTCGAGTCTAGGCGCGATTTTCTTGTCGAAAGTAGCGTTCGGGCACTTTTGGCATCAACCCACATCTGATCTAACCCACTACGCGTAACCCACCCCTCGTTTAAGCCGTTTCAACGTTTTCGACAAAGACCCAATTGATTTTGGTTGCTTTCTACTCGAGAACTAAGAGCGTTAGGCGTGAGTAAGTAGACAAAGGGCGTGTGCGTGCGTTAATGTATATTAGTTGGTTTCCATTGTGCTGTTTTGTGATGTTTAATATTGATTTTGATACGCTATTGTGCTAGGTAACTCTCGTTTGTGTTAATCTGTATGCTTGGTGTAGTGTTGAATATTCGTCGGTGATAATGGTGGAATTTTGTATTGTTAAGCTGCAAAGAATTGTTGTGGAATGATGTGCGTTTACAAAGGATGCTCGTTAAAATGGAATTATTGCGATTATGCTTTCTTATGATGTGAGCGTGCTAGTACAGTTTATATAAATGTTTCTTTATGATGTGAGTGTGCTGGTTCAGTATATATAAACGTTT
>NW_019105014.1:23350-25850 GCF_001995035.1 Momordica charantia
GGCAATGGACGAGGCGATTAAGTCCCTACTGGATGTCGAGGCTCCGGGGGTAGAAGGCCTTGGGGATAAATGACAAGGCCGGACACCAAGTTTTCTATAAAGGAGTATTGGGATCTTGAGGATAAGCGTCAAGGACCAATACGCCTGTAGTCATCGGTGCCTTGGGGATAAATGACAAGGCCGAACATCAAGTTTCTATAGATGAGTATTGGGGTCTTGGGGATAAATGTCAAGAACCAATACGCCGAGTAGTCATCGGTACCTTGGGGATAAATGTCAAGGACTGGTGCACAGTTCAAGGCCTTGGGAATAAATGGCAAGGTCGAATGCCAAGCTTTTATAGAGGGAGGTCGGTATCTTGGGGATAAATGTCAAGGGTCGATACGCCTCGAAGAGTTAGACTTGGAGTACTAACGCAGAGGGTAGAGCGAATTTTAGCTCGAGTGGGTCAAAGGCTAGAGGGTCGTGTAGTCGAAGTCTTGGGAGTCCTGGTGTTTGGATGCTTATATGAGAATGTTAATCTACTGTTATTATCTCTTGTTGCCTGGTTGTTTGTTTTTGCTATTGTGTTTGATGTTGCTGTGATTACGAGCATGCTGTTGTGATTAGTTAGGGAGGGCTACTTACGGAGTATTTTATATACTCACCCCCCTACCTTAATTGTTTCAGGTGGGAACAGGGCCCCCGACCGTGGTGATGACGTGGAGGAGGCTTGACCGAGGATGGATCACTAGTTGTGTTGGTTAGGATGGCGGAAACTGTCGTTCATTGCGAGTAGCATTAGAAACTTATAGTTAGGGGTGTACTAGACATTGGGTTGACTCACGGAACGTTTTCTTTTTCTTTATTCATTCTTCATAGGCGAACTAATGTTTTGCGGTTATTGTTATTATTTGAATCACTGATGGACTTTGGATTACTGGACCAAATGATTGTTTTCTTTTAATTGGATTGCTAGCCACTAAGGCGGGCACGAACTTTTAGGAATTGGTTGTGTTATGAGTCCCTGATTATCTTTAAAGTAACTGTTTCTCGTCTTTGGGTTGAAGGGGGAAAGGACAGGGGATGATCGCATTATCTCAATATTTGAGGATGTATTTTCGAGGGCATTACACGTTACGTTACCTTTAATGGGAGGGGGGGTGAATAGGTAATATAGTAACGTCATCTCGTTCGTAGTGAAATTTGGGGGCGTCACATATCTGGTATATTTTGATGTACTACATAATAGGTATATTTAGTTATAATTGATTTACTTAAAACTAAATGAGTTATAAATAATTATATATACTATCAAGTACATCAAAGATATATCAGTTATAACTAATATACTATTTATATGAAGGATATAATTGTATACTTGATACACCTAATTTGAAATAGATCAAGGTACATCAAATTTATCATTTTTACTAGGGGTGAAATAAAGTAAACTGACTCGAACAGAACCGCTAAGAGTCGGTTCGGTTCGATTTTAATAAAATTAGAAACCGAAATTGAAAGTAACCGAACCGAATATTTTTGTCCTTTTTGGTTTTAACCGACCGCTAGGGTTGCACACTCTTTCTTCTTTACTTTTAGTGCGGCCCCCTCCTCAGACTTTTCAATCTCACGCATGGCTCAACCAAATGACAGACCCACAGTCTTCCACCAGCGTCGAGATGCTCTCCACCAGAGACGGTGACCCTCTCCATTTGGGATTTAGGGTTTCCTCGTTATGTGTGTCGCACATCTAAAGCCTAAAAGGCTTTATGGGTTTCACCATTCTCTCTTAAATCTTCTCTTAGTGTGAGTTTGTGAAAAGCATCTAATGAAGCTATGTGATTTTCCTTTCTTCCGTTTTGGTTTATTAATCTATCTTTTTCTTTTCTTCTCTTAGTTTGTTCCATGGAGGTAGATTTGTATTTGCTTTTCAGTTCATGAAATGGGTGTTGAAAATCTAGATGGGTTAGATGATTTCAGTGGTTTAAATTTGTGGGTTTCTTTTTTTGGAACAATTAATGAATATGAAGTTGATTATTGAAATCTAGATGGGTTATGTGATTTCATAATGTTCTGTTCTTTTTTTCATGGTTTTCAACGTCTGGATCTCACATCTTTAGGTTTTAACATGAAAATTTTGGAAGATCTTGTTTTGATTTTGAGAAAATGTCTAAATGGTTATAATATTGGTGAAGAAATCTTAGGAATGTGGGTTTCTGAACAACCCATTGTTTGGCTAATTGATCCGTGTGGAATATATATATATATATTTTAAATTGATCGGTTCTTGAAATTAATATGGAATGAAAGAGGCATGCTATTCATATTAAAAAAAAAAAACTGCTTCAGTTGGATTCAGAACCTAACCGATTTACTTTGGTTCGGTTCTATTTTTGTTTTTACTTAACTGAACCAATTTCTATTTTTTCTCTATGCCCGAAAACTGAACCGAACTGTCTTTTTTTCACCATTAATTTTTACATAATTTCGTCGTTTTCAGAACCTATGCTGATAGTTG
>NW_019105014.1:30850-34404 GCF_001995035.1 Momordica charantia
CAAGCAAGAAAAAGGGAACAAAGCTAAGGATGCTTAATCTCTAAGATACTCAAAATATATAAACCCCCTATTGAACTGCAGAAAATGAACGGGGATATGAACATAACAACTAACTGGCATAATTTCACTACCATAACTTCAAGGAAATTATCTCCTAGAAATCAAACAAAAAAAGTCCCATGTTTTGAAACAGACAATTTCAGTAGTTTCTTCTGTATTTCATGGATCTCGACTGTGACTTAAATCATCCAACAAAAACTAAAAAATTACAGTAACCTAGAGATTTCAGACGAACCAAACAAAAGAGTTTAAAAGTTGTTGGAATTTAGAACCACCTCAATGAGACTTGTCCTCTCTTCAAGTTCAAAGGGTCACCTTCGCCGCTACATATGGCCGCCGTCGCCGGAGATGGTCACAGAAAGAGAGAGAGCTGAGGGGGGTGGGGTGGTCGTGGACTCGTGAAGACGTGAACTAAGGTTGAGGAACGGCGCATAAATAATAGGTTACAAAAGGAAGAGTACGGTTTAAAAGCAAGCGAACCGAAAAGTTTCGGTTCGGTGTGGTCTGTACGAATATATTATATAATCGAACCGAATTGAACCGAACCAATTCGGTATAGGTCGGTTTTTCGATTCGATTCGATTTCTTTCACCCCTAATTGAAGCCATGCTAATTATGTAGAAATAAGTGATAGAAACAAATAAAGATGATACATAAGCGTACATGATTCATCCTAATGATCAATTGAACTTTAAAGCACCGAAATTGAATTTAAATTAAATTGCAATAATGTCATTTAGTTATCATTGTTATTTAAATCTTTGACCCGACATGTTAATGAATTCAATGAAGACTAATGAAATATTGTCATGGCCCCTCTAAGAAACAAGAGTTTTAGAAGGACAACGTCATTTTGAAATGCAAAAATTAAGGGTAGGGAAATTAAATGGTTGAATGACTATTCTTCTCGGTCCTCTTTTCTTCATTCAATGTTTTCTTCAAATTCAAGTGGTTAGGGTAAGGGCTAAATAGACAATGGAGGAAAAAACTTTATTTGGGGTATTGAGACCTATTTTCACGATCCAACAACAACATATTGGGATATTGAAAATAATCAATATGAAAAGAGAATATGATTGTTCGTCACTTCATAACATTTTGAGGAATAGCAGCAAGGTAAATAAATAAATAAATAAATAGGTCGATTATGCTATTATGGACAAAAATATCATTAGTTACCTCGTGGACAAACGAAAATCCGTCTAGTTTATTTTTTGGATGTTCAAATTATTGGATAAGTTGTATAGCTGGTAACCACTGGTGGGTGGCGACATAACAGGCTTGTGGTCGAATGGGGATACCACCTCCCTGGTTCGAGCCCCGCGGAGGGTCTAGTAGAGGCTCCCCCCTAATTCGGGGACGAGCCCTACAACATCGGTTACAGTGTTGGGTATCGAACTGAAAGCGAAATGTGAGTCTCATAGTCACCCATCACACAACTTTCAAACTCAACCAACAGTGCATCCTAGGAGATAGAGCCAAAGTGCTTGATCTTTTGCCCCATATTTTGAGATGCTCTTCGCTACTGATCAAGCGACAACGCTACTAGTGATAGGCTGACTTTTCTTGAAACTTGACTTCGATCGGTCGAGCCAACGTCTACCTCTAGCCAAGAAATTGTTTTTATTCACATCGAAGCATACATGAAATCTCTTAAATACAATGGATAGGTTCGACCAATTTTCACCTTTTATCACACAGTCATGAGCTCTGACCTTCAACTTCACACTAGTTCCACTATTACACCTCAACAACTCACCAAAATAGTCCCATCATTTTTCATATTGTTCTGCATTGTTCCCTTCAACCAACTCAATTGCTTTTCTCTTGACTCTGTATGCTATTAAGATAGCACACTGACTACAGTTTATATCAGTTTATTTTTCTGTTATTAGTTGCAAAATCAGTACTTGAACTGTTAGTAATTTGTTGTATTCTTCAGCCCTTCTATATAATGAGTTTACTGTACTCTTGATCAATTAATGAAGATTACAATGTGTTCTTGCCCCGTGGTTTATTCTTCATTCTACTAAATTCATATGGTATCAAAGCTACTGCTTAACGGCAATGGCATCCTCGATTAACAATGGAGCAACCACCATACCAGGACAAAGTTCGAGTTCAGTGATTACAAATCCAGGCCATCAAATTTCTTTAATCAAACTCACGGATAGCAATTACTTGCTATGGAAATTTCAGATCCTAATAGTGATTCAAGGTCATGGGTTAGAAAAGTACATCAAAGAATTAGAACAAGCTCCTCCGCAATTCTTGCCAATAATCAATAGTGAAAATGCAAGTACTGCATTACCGGAAGAAAACCCAGAATATACTCCCTGGAATCGGCAAGACAAACTGTTGTCATCGTGGTTATTGGGCTCGATGACTGAAGAAATCCTTGCGCAAATGATAGAGTGCACAACAGCAAGAGAAATTTGGAGATCGTTGGAACGATTGTACTCCACTGCTAATACAGMCAAAATTATGCAATTGAAAGGAGAGCTACAAAACCTGAAGAAAGGTAATATGAGTATTAAAGATTACACGATTAAARTGAAGAATCTTGTTAGTGCCCTGGATGCTGTTGGATGTGTTATAACAATGCAAGAACATATAGTTTACATCCTTTCTGGTTTAGGAATAGAATTGATTCTATTGTTTCTGTGATTTCTGCAAAATCAAAACCTAAACCTCTTCAAGAAATATATGCCTTATTGYTAACTCATGAGAACAGAATAGAAAGAAATGCAGTGATCAATTCTGATKGAACACAACCTGTAGCAAATCTTATGTTTCATAATACAGAGAAGAAACCTACTGATAATTCTATCAAGAATTATCACAACCAAAATAGCCAAAGGGGCAGCCGAAATAATGGGAAYAGAAATTTCCATAGGGGCAGACAATGGAATAATAATAATAGAGTACAGTGCCAGATTTGTGGCAAATTTGGCCACACTGCAATGAAATGTTACTTCCGGTTTGAGGGACAGCAGAGAAATGGATTGTCAAATGGTAATTCCCAACAGCAGCAGAATAGTGGTCAGCATTTTCAAGCGTATGGTCCCACTCATATGCAAAATCAGTTTCACAATGGACAAATGCAAGCAATGGTTGTTAATCCAAATTCAAATGTTGACAGCTGCTGGTATCCAGATTCGGGCTCCACGAATCATATTACAAATTCATCAGAAAATTTCACAGTTGGACATGAGTATTCAGGTGGAAACCAGATACATGTAGGGAATGGAATAGGTTTGGACATTCTTCTCACTGTGTTTATGCAAGGATATGCACAACAGTGTATTTCTGATTGCAGCTCGAACTCGGCCTCCGGACCGATCTGAATACTTGGGCGGACCTGCACAAAAAGGTGAGCACTCCGACGATCAAGTCAGTATAGGTCGGATTCCCAGTTTAGTTCGAGGTCAAGAATCATCGTACCTGATCGTGGAGTGAGGCCCTCTACTTATGGGTGGTAGTCCCGCCAATCT
>NW_019105015.1:15607-34754 GCF_001995035.1 Momordica charantia
TTCTTCTCGATTTTGGGATTGAGATGGCCCGTTTAATACTCAAGCCCATTAACACGATGGAGATTGGTTCTTAATGGGCCGAATCTTTATTCCTTGGTTCAACTCAGCAATGAAAAATTCAAACCCAAACAAAACAGTTTTATATTCGATTTTAAAAGAGGGGTTTAGCATAATTTTGATAAAATATTATTAAAAAATAAAACAAAGTAGATAAATTTAGAACACATAAATCATTACCTTTAAAGAAAACACACATAAATCATTAATTACTATAATTATAGTTAATAATGGCTACATTAGAGTTAATTAATATTTAGGTTAATTACCAATTTATCTAAATTCAATATATCATATTATTATATATTTAAATAATAAAATTACAATGATTTTATAGAAGTATTATATATCAATTTACTTTTATAAAATATAAATTTACAAATATTTTAAAAAATAAAAATTTTTTATAGATTTTAATTTTTCTTAAACATACTCCAATAATGATCTTGGTAAGGTATTCACAATTTTCTAAATCTAAAATGGCTGTCGACTTTTAATCTTAGTTTCACAAAGTCTTAATATTAAATAAGACAAAATTAAAAATTTGATGTTAAAACTACTTTACACACTCAAAAGAAGTTATAACAAATCACCTATCAAAACTTTAGCCAATTGAATTATGTTTAAGTTGGCAGGATTGTGAGACGCAGATTTGAACTTCTAACATCTAAAAAGAATAGATGTCTTAATCGCTAAACTATGTCCATGTTAATAACAATATATATTAAATATAAAGTATAAAAAAATGAAAAATAATAATTCATCATATTTGTAACTCATAGCTGAAAATGTAGCCACACTAGTAATCAGTGGGTGAGGCTTTTTTAAAAAGTACTTTTGAGGGAGTACATAAGCCATATTTTGTATAAGCAAAACCTCTATTTGTATTCCTCTATATGCTTTCCTTCCCATTTAGGCTTTTTAGAGTACTACTCTCTAATTAAATTCACTTGTCACTTTCTATTTTATGCTATATTCCAATTCAATTTTGTAGCAACAACTATTATTATAATATTATTTAATATATACTTTGAAAATAGATGAATTTTTACACATTATTCCTCGAATTAAATCACACATCTCTTTTATTGAGATGTGACATCTATTTAAATCTTAGGATACGTCTCTCCTTGATCACGATTGTCGATTCAAATTTATTAACCATTTATTGTGAATCAATCTTTAATATGTTTGTGTAATAAATTACATGTATGGAATGTATATATAATTAGTTATTGATATGAGAGAAATACAAATTAAAAGAAGTATGCACGCTGGCTTATGAGTTTATTTTTGATAAAGTTTTAAAGAGGTGAATTCTAGAAGTTTTCGAGACCACGTAGTCTGGCACTAATTGTTCTGCAACTAAGGTTTCTAATAAAGAAACTTATTGAAACGGGTGAATGAAACATCTCTTCCAAAATTTGGATGAAAATGAAAGGAATTTGGGAATGGTTGTTGGTTTGATACAATGAATTTGGAACTGGCAACCTTCTACATGTGAAAAGAAAGGGCTACTTTTCAATAAATGAAATGGGGATTGGCCTATTTTTCAAATTATTCAAAGTATGAGTCTAATGCTCGAAATTGTATGATGTAAATAGCTTTTATTCATAGACCTTAGAAATCGTTCACGGATTTCGATCCTCTCTCTCTTTTTTTTTTGTGATGTAACACTCTAAAAAGAATTAATTGAATTATTATTTGTTTGAAATTTGAGTAGATAGTATAGTTTTTAAAAAATAAAAAATAAATCAGTTACATGAGGTTCACCCTCAGGCTGGTAAAAAAAGAAAAAAGGTCCAAGTATGTCCAAGTCCTACGGACCTTAAGTACTGTTTGAGTCGGATTTGGACCGACCCGATCACTAAAATCTAGACTCATGACCAATTTACGGTCTAATTCAATGAATAAAATTGGATCGGGTTTGAATTGAAAATTTGGATCGGACTTGAATTGACCCATATAATAATTTTCTTTTAAGTTCTCGACTTTAGAATTTATGTTTTTGTTTTATTCTTTTATAAAAAAAAATTGTATAATAATAATAATAATAATAACTTCATTTATTTTATTTTTAAAGAAATAAATTGTATTATTATATTAATATAAAAAATTTTGGAGAATGAGAATGACAATAAAAATATTCCTAAATACTAATTAATTATATATTAATAATTAATATAGGTATATATATACAATATTATAATAATAATAATAAATATTTGATTATATTGGATCAGATTGATCCAAACACTATCTAAAGGTTGATAATATTTGATCATAACTCATTATCCATATCCAATCCAATTGAGGGATTGGTTGAATTGGGTCGAGTTATCAAACATTGACTTTAAATTGGATTTGAATTGAACCTGAATTGAGCTTGTACTGACTTTCGGACTTCGAATCTGATAATAAGGCTAACATGAGGCTTGGTAGCCAAATTTTGTTTAGTTTTCTACTTAAAAATGCGAACTATTTTAGTCTAAAATTTCCAGGTCACACTTTTAACATGTTTAACAATACTTTATAGAATTGTAGCCAAATTTCAATATCAAATCACTTTTTTTTCAATTTATAAACATGTTTAGCATGATGATTGCTTAAAAAATGAAAGATGGATTTTATTGTTGCAGTAGAATTTAAAACGTATTATATTTCAGGAACGACTCGAGATGAGATGATATGAAGTTTTAAACAAAATTTTAATAGAAAGACTTTAATATAGAATATGAATATATCATCTAAATTTTATTTAAAAGAAATATACAGAGTCTTAGGCAAAATTTCAATATATGAAACCTTAGACAAGATATAGAGACTCAAGTATTTTTTAAAATGCCTTGTAATTTTTAAAGGTATGGGCAGAAAAAATATCAGAAAAAAAAAAAAGTATTTTAAGAAATAAATTATCATTGATTAATTAAAAGAAAAAGGAAAAGAAAAACATATCACATCATTGGATCGCACACAAAAAAATTGATATGAAATTGGAAAGAAGTAATTGACCGACAAGGTTTGACCCACTTGGACAAGACCCCACTTCCCTTCTTTAATTTATCAAATTTATTATTATTAAATGCTTCCCATTTTTGACTATTTTTTTTTATTTTTTCAAGTCTATCGCTAAATAGTGAAGATTCACTGAACTTTAATTTTTCTTACACTTCACGTCGGCACTAAATTACTACAATGTCAACTAACTCTCAACTAAATCTGGATAATGGATAATCACTTCACTTTGTTTTCCTTAAAAAATAAAAATAAAAAAGAATGATGTAAATTATATGTTTTAATCCTATCTTGATTCTTGTGTCATTGATCTTAGCTCTATACTATCAACTTTTGTTCATTTAAACTTTTTTACTTTCAAACGGTACGTTTTGGTCTGTCCATATACTTTTAAAGTGACCATTTTAATCTCTATTTGTAAAATTTTAACTTAAATTTCAAAAGGTATGTTTTGGTTCGTCCTCTATAGTTATATTTCAATAAATTTTATGAGTGAAGTGTTATGTTAAAATTGTAATTGAAATAAATGATAAAAATGAAAATGAATTGGTGAAACTAATAACTTTTTAAAAGGACAAGAACCAATAAAGGACAATTTGAAGTATATGGATTAAAATGAATAAAATTCGAAAGTAAAAAGATAAAAATGAACGTTTTGAAAGTATAAAAACAAAAAAAAAACTCATCGTAAAAGTAGATGAACCAAAATAGTATTTAATCCTAAATCAGATTATTTTGATCGAGATTATGTAATTTGTGTTAGAATAATGTAAAATTACAGAGGAAAGAGTTATATAGAAAAGTGAGTATGCAGCTTTAATATCTACTTCTTGTGTTTATAATTCATTAACGAGGTGTGTTGCTTCAACTTCACTTAATAACCCCTTCCTTTTTTGTTTTAAGTTTGTAAAAGTAATGTTTGATTTCTCATATTTTTTTAATATATTTTTATATTTCTTAAAAATACATATAAATTTTTAGCTAAATTAAAAAAAAAAAATTAAACCACTTTCTTTTTGTTTCCAAAACTTTGGACATTATAGTTTGAAATTGTTTTTAGGAAGATAACACAATAAAGAAACACATCAATTAAAGTAGTTTTTATAAGCTTAATTTTAAAAAATAAAGTAGTTATCAAACTGGTGTCTTTAATAATAGAGTTCCAAAGGCTAAAATTTTAAGTCACATACCAAATTTAGGTTTAAAGACTGGGTTAAGTTGAGAGACCTACAAAATCATACGATGCACATAAAAAATCTTATCTTAATCCATTTCCGGTTTTTATTTTTTAACATGAATATTAAAATTGAATTAGATATTGGACCTAACTTATTCTCGAGACTTGAAAAATTGCACATAACCAATCTAATCTTAATCCATTTATAGTTTTTATTCTTTAACATAGATATTGAAATTGAGTTAGATATGGGACCTAACTTATTCTTGGATAAATTAGAGTTCTTATCTACGAATCATTAAGAATTTTATAAATAAAATAATGTGGTCAAAGCGAGTATAAATAATTCAGCGATAATTGACATATACCTCAAACTAAGAGGTTGTATTGTATCAATTTTATGGATTTTTCTCTTTGCTCGAGGTTTCTCCTTTTTTTTTTTGGTTTAGAAAATTATGATTTTCGTGTAAATTTATATGTTTTTTTCCTTCTAGAGTCTTCTTTCTCCTTTTTCGACTATTATTTCAATTTTCAACACTTCCCAGTTATGATTTTGACATTTCAACAAACATAAATGTGTTAATTATTATTTGCATTGACAGATTTGAAATGAGCGCCACTCCAGAATCAAATAATTTATGAGAATAAACTTAATGACATTTTGAATAAACTTAATGACATTTCAAATATAAGTAAAAATAATAGATATCTAAAAACTTCAATAAATAATAATATTTTATACATCACTTAATTAGAAACATACGTTAATTAACGTTGAACTATGAGGTATTCAATTTACAAAACTTGAAAACATGAACATGCAAGGAAATAATTGAAATCGAGGCTTAATTAAGAGAGAGTAATTGCACTAATAAAAACTGATGTCTCAACACACATAAATAAGACTTGTATAGTAATTAAATTAATTACACTCGTTAATACTTCATAATAAAAGTCTAGGAGAAGACGTAACGTTACCAAATATGTAACTAATAATATTTTTTATTTTTGTGATAAAATTAAAATGCAACTACACATATATTTTGATTTATTCGATTTCAATGATTTGAAAACTTTGCAATAATGTGCGTATATATTAATAAATTTTTGTCTAAATTAACTTACTTTTTGCATCCAAATGATAAGAAGAGAAGATAAGGCATCTTCTTTTGCTACCAATAAATAGCTAGGGTCTATGGATCATGATTATGTTTGGTTTTGAATTGAAATTTTGTCTCATAATCCAATTTTTGTATTAAAAATTTTTATGGTTTGTTTCATAATTTATAATTGGAATGGAAGATTCAAATCTTTAGAGTTTTGGATAATAATTTCGTTTTTAATTTTTAGTTTTTGAAAATTATACGTAGTATGTAAGAAAGATAGGTGAATTTTTAGTCAAATTTTAAAAATGAGAAAATTTTTTTTTGGAAACTAATTTTGTTTTTCCAAATTTTAGCTTAGATTTTAAAATGTAGATGACAAGCAAATAGTACATCAATGAAAGCCGTGTTTACAAACCTTTTTAAAAAGTAGAATAAAAGTTGAATATGGAAAAAAATATTACATAGATGGTATATTATATATTCATAGAGATTGAACAAGTCTCTTTTACGATCGAGGCCTCAAATAATGTCACATGTTCATCATACGACCCATCTCAAAATGGCTCAAATGGGCCAAACGATTGAAATATATGTCTTTGCTCAAAGCATGACCAATAACTTGATATCTTAGGATTCATTTAGCAACGGTCATGTATTTCTTGTTTTTGTTTCTTCATTTTTAGTAAAGAAAAATGAGTTGCACAATCTCAACATCCACGAATTCAATAAAACAATCTTTTTTATTTATATTTTGGGATAATGAAATAAGAACCAGAAAGAATAAACTTATTTAGGTTTTTTTCAAAATTTCTATACAATTTTAAGAATGTTCTAAGAAAATGAGAAACAAGAAACATAGTTAGTTGCAAAATCCTTAGATTTCTTAGAAACGAGAAATAAGAAACGGAAATATTACCAAAGGAATAGTTAGTATCTATTTAGCTGCGTCAAACATGGCAAACACAATCGTATCTGATCCACAACAAATATCTCATCAGCTCATATCAAATATATGTAGCAATATTGGTTCAAATTGAGGAGCTCTTTCCAATTACACCCAACCCTTCATTCAGCACATTCTTTTTCAATGTTTACAAAACCCATCTTTTATGAGTCCTATTTCATTTTAAACTGTTCCATATGGTTGTTTTAATTCGTTACACACAAATACAAGTTTTATTAAAATTTCTCCACATATTTATTTACTTTTTCTGTGTTATTATCATATTTACTTAAAAAGCATATTTCAGTCCTTCTCCACTAAATAGGTTAAATTCTCATGCACTTTTACCATGAAAAATGATTGGCAATAGATTATCAACATCCATGTAGATGACATGAAACAATTTTTTCTCAATGGAGAGAGATCTTAATATAAATATTACTCCACTCAAATAGAAATGATGCGAAAAATTATTGAGAAAAAAGAGAGACGTCGACCACCACGTATGGTCCACGTCTCCTTCGCACAAGTCCATGGTGTGTGTGAACAAAAAAGACACATATTGCAAATACATATATGAATATATGTGAGGTTCCTCTCTTCTTCCATAACATTTGATTTGACACCATTTTTCATGTTAGTTCCCTCACCCACCATATAAGGGAGAGGGTTATTTCAGTCTCCCACCCAATACCCACCACCAAAAGGAAGGAGGAAAGTGCATCCCAATAGCTTACAGCGGAACAATGTGGTTAACGAATCTATGCCGTTTAATATGTGAGAAGAAAATATCTGAAATTTGGTAATATTTTCGTTTTTTCTTTTTATCTCTCGTTTTCATCTTGTCAAGAAACCAAAGCTGTTTGATTGTAAAGGTGATTAAACTCGGATCTACGAAGCTTGGACTAGTTGCTCCGAAGTATTCAAGACCTGCAAAATAGGGTTAGTACTTCGACGCTCTAGTCAGTACATAGCAAACTATATTTAAGAGAAAATATATTTCGCATACTTTTTATGAGAGGTGGGGCGACGAGCTCCCGACAGGCCGGCTTCTGACCACCTAGGACCAAACTATCTTGTCGGAGAATATGCCTGTCATATGTGCACCATCGGTTACTCTTTAACCTCAACTCGTACCTGTCGTAGGTCAACCAGTATGTAGAATGTGTGATAGCTCAAAGTGTGAGGAAACTTAACTTCGTCAGATCCTCTTTAATGGGTTGTCTTTATCATCTTAATAGTTGTTGACTCCAGATGCTGATACATGGCGGTCGATAAATTGCCTCCAAATTAAGCATTTGTTAATTGTCTATATTTTTGGTTTTCATGTTTTTTAGCGTTTCTAATATTGTATATAAATTTCAGAAATAATAAAATTAAGTTTCTTATTTCTTATTTACATTTTCAATTTGTTCCTCAATATAAATAAAAATATTGTTGGGTCCTTTCTTAAGCTTATATAATGCATTATAAATATTAAAAATAATAATAATTTTTAATTTTTAAATATAGAATTTAGAGATCAACAAAAAAAAAACAATAAATTAACCTTATACCTTCATTAAAAAATAATTAGCAAAGAACAAGAAATAGTTAAAAATACCATTCTATTTATCTTTCCACGGAGAAAAAAAAAGTGGAAACAAGAAATAAGAAACAAATATGCTATCAAAAAAGTTTGTAATTTCTCGTTTCTCATTTCTGTTTCCAATTTTTTTTCCAAAACGTAAATAAAAGGATTATATTATCATTCTTTGACTTATAAAGCATAATAAATATTAAAAAATAAATACAACATAAAATTTTAAAACTTTAATAAAAAAATAATTTTTCTATAAAAATTTACTTTTCTTAATTTAAAATTTTAAAGACCAAGAAACAAACACGTTTCCCTTTATTTTTCCAATGAAAGAATAAAGAACGAAACCAGAAAAACACTTACCAAACACATTTCCCTTTCCTTTTCCAATAAAAAAATAAAGAACGAAACTCAAAACAACAGTTACCAATCAGTTATATTTTTATTTATTAACAAAAATATAAGAAACAAAAATGTTACCTAATAATTTTCGATATATTCGATGGAAAGGACGAAAAATAGATCATGGGCATGACATGAATGATGCGGCAGCAATATAGCATATTTGTCTGTGACAGATGAGATGTTGGGGTATGGCACCTTTCATTTCATTTCCATCTCCCCATATATGTTTACATCTTCTTTAATTATAATTTCTTATCATGTTGGGATTCAACAACAACCATCCAAATATTATTGCTTCACCAATCTCCCATCATTGCCCCCTATATGCTACCTCCTCTTCCCCTTCCTCATCATTATCCAATTCTCATAATATTTTACTTTTCACAAAAAAAAAAATTTGATGATAATAATAAAACTCAGTATTTAATAGATTTATAAATTTAAAATGTATTTAGCATGTCTCTAAATTTTTAGATGTTTTTTTATTTGGGGACTTAATTATTAGATAAAAGATTGAAAGAGTGAAGAATTATTAAGCACAACATTTAATTTTATGTTCATAGGTTCTTGATTTTTTTTTTTAAATGTCTAATAGACTATAAATGTATTAGGGTTCGTTAGAAAATTTATCGCTATTTGGGAGTCTAGGGGTTAGAAATTTGAAGTCTTGTACTTGATTAGATATACATGGAGAAGTTTGCATGTATTCTAATTTTTAATCAATATTCTATTCCTTTTTTTCTTAGATGTTGAGATTTTAAAAACTTGTAAAATAATTTTGTGTATATAAAAATGTCATAATCATAAATAAATATTTTAGAACAAAATCTCGATATGTTTTTTTTTCCTTGGTGTCCATTGCACCGAGGCGAGGACCACACAAGAAAGGCCGTTCTCCTCTTTCCTTTGTAGGAAAATTTACTCTCTCTTATTTTGAATTTTTGGTACAAGGACCATTGAAAAATCGATAGATATATTTCACAATAAATGAACGGACATCGTATCCACATGAGAAATTGGGGTAAATAAATGAACCAACGTTAGGTCCAGATGAAAGAGATCTTAAGATTGTGCAAGTTAGGTTAGGAGATGCTGAAAAGAATTTATAACTAACTACCACCCATAACAATAATGTTCACCTTGCTTTTAGTGACTCGTTCATAAGAACTTCAAAATTATTAAGCGTGCTTGAACTAAAATAATCCCTAATTATTAGATGACATGTCGAAAAATTTTCTTAAGAAACATGAAAATGGGACAATAACAAGTCTATCCTATGTTAACTAATTATTTATCTAATTTGATTTTTTCCTTGGTTAAAACTATTTTGTCATTGGTCTCTATTTCCCTACCATTTTATAACAATCATAAATAGAAATCCAATGTTATTTACGTCTCAAGCTTAAAAATGAATGACAAAAATCGAACAAAGATTACTAATTGTACTCTAGAGTACGATAAAAGCCATAGCTTCTTTTTAATACTTTTCAATCCAAACAAGACCACAAAAATGTTGTATCCAAATTAACCACCACATTGTTGGAGAAATAAAGCATAAAAAATAGTGAAGAAATAGAAGAATTTACGTGGAAAACTCTAAAGTGAAGAAAAACTACACCCTTTAAAAAGAAAACTCACTTCGTATTGTTAAAATACAACACACTAACCATACAAAACAACTATAAAAAAGTATCTAGAATACATAAAGTTTAAGAGAAGCCTAGAAAGATCTTTTTGCTTGAGCTCTAAGGATTCATCTCCTATAAATAAAACGGATGTCATCAATATACGCGAGTCAATTAAGTGAAGAGAGTGAATCAAGTTAAGAAAGTGAATTCAGTGAAGATAGTAAATCAAGTGAACTGAATCAACTGAACTAGCGAATAAAGTGAGAAAAGTTAGAAAGTGTGAGAGAGCTTTCTTTCAAAAAGTGTCTACATTTATACTTTCCTAATAAAAGTTTCTCTCTTCAAACGATTGTTTATTTTCTTTTGTGCTAATTTATTCAACAAGTGGTATCATATCCAAGCTAGCATAGTTTGCTTTGGTGGAGCTTTTGAAGATTGTCAACAGTCTGGGACTATGAAGCTTGTTGTCTGGGACATACTTTTTTGTGGAGTGCATTCATCACTACAAGATGATGAGAGGAGACATTCAAATTGTTGGAGGAATCAAGAAGTTCAACACGCAAAATTACAAAACATAGTCCACTTGCATTGAGTCGTATCTCCAAGGGCAAGACTTATGGGAAGTTGTTGGAGGTAGTGAAGTCACGCCACAAGAGGATGCAACCGCCTTGAAGAAATGGAAGGTCAGGGCAGGTAAGGTCATGTTTGCTACGAAAACTACTATCGATGAAGAAATGTTGGAGTACATTAGGAATGCAGAGACCCCTAAAGTGGCATGGGACACATTTGTTTCACTCTTTTCAAAGAAAAATGATGCGAGGTTGCAACTTTTGAAGAATGAGCTGAAGGGATGTGAATCCTGGTGCGAAAGCAGTAGAACACATTCTTGAATTTTTTTTGAAAATTTAAAACACAGAAAAATATAAAATAGGGAAGAACGTTGGATTTTACCTTTGAATACTCTTCTATGTGTAAACCCGATGGGATAACACCACTTGATCTTCCTCGCTAAGTATCTGGTAGAGAATCCGGATTGTGGGATCCAATTGTATGGGATTGAGAGAGTAAGAATGTTGAGAGATTTTTAGCGTACCTTTAAGGTTTAGCTTACGGAAAATCCTAAGACCATAAAGATATCTTATCTTTTTAGATACAGGATACCTTCTCCTGAATCTAGGAGAAATTCTGAGACCATCAAGATATCTTATCCTTTTGGATATATTATATCTTCTCCTTAATCTAGGGAAAATCCCAAGACCATCAAGATATCTTCTTCTTTTGAATTCCCAACGTAGAAAATAGGATTTTTCTCATCCATAACATTAGTCCCCACACTCAAAATACATAGAATTAATTTTGAATATTTATCCAAAATTAACATATATTTATATAATGTATAAATATACATTATATACATTCCCTTATATAATTTGAACATTTCAAATTATCTCATAATTCTTAATCCTTGTTTTATCCATTGTGAGCTAGCAAGGGGACCTAATTACACCTACAGATAAAAAATTCTAACGATGCGAGATTAATCAGTTAAACTCATTAACCGAGTTAATCAACATTCACTAATGTTGGGTCACTCCACTACAGATCTGCAACTGCACTCTTCTTACCGCAAAATATTTTCGTTTCCATGGATGTACGACCATTAACGGCAAGTCAATTTTTCATGAGTGCTCGTAACTCTAGCTAGGTCAAATTACCGGTTTACGTACCCTTGAGTTACATCTTGCCCCTTAAATACTACTGCTCTTCTAATGAACAACCTGGTTATGATCTGACCAATAACGGAAGTCCCTCTCGGGCCAGTGAGAGGGTGGGGCCCCTTGTTTAAGTTCCAGAGTCAATATGTAAGGGAACACACTCATCTACTTCCATAAAGTCGGGATTGAATCAATTTCATCTTGCGTAGTTATGTTACCAGCTCCCCACTCGATCTCGTCCCCAAAATGGTAGGATTATTGAGTTGGCAATTTGAGTCACTCTCACCCATACAAATCAAAGGACGATCCCTTATATGCAGGAGGCCATAACTCGCTCAGGATTAAGATCGAGTTACTTGGTCATCCTATGAGATAACAACCTATTGACTAACAATGTTAGAGCCAATGATTAATTATTTCATGGTCCGGTCTTATAAAAACTCATTATAGGATACCCCCACTAGCATGTCTCTATATTAACGACCTGGATAAAGTCGTTTGTAACTATTACTATTATAAAGTAGGTCGTATCCATAGTGTTACCAGGATAAGGTATCAAACCTTATCCATGTACCATAGACCATTTAGGTTATTACTGGAACATTATCCACTTGTATATCGAACATATATATTGAATATATACTGTATATCGAATATATACAGTATATTAAATAGATACTGTTACAGACTTTTATATCGAATATATTGTAAATATATATTGTGTATCAAATATATATTGTTTCAATTACATTAAATAACATTTGATTTTAGTTTATTGAAATGCTAATAATGCAAAGAAATAATAAAATAATTTTTTAATAATAAATAAAATATTTATAAATTACAAACTGACGCAACCTAGACATTAAAATCATAATTTAACGGTTAAAATATTACAAAATCTAATAATTGATGGCTAAAAATATGCGTTCCGACTTTTTAAATCCCCCCCCCCCTCTAGAGAGAGAAAGTTGGGAAGAGAGAGAGTGAAGAAACGTTACTTAATGCAAAATGTCAATTATTAAAATTTTGTAGCTTTGGATAGCCTGCATTTTCTCTCTCATAGCCGGCCAACTAAACTAGAGAGAGTGCACAGCGGCGGAGGCGGCGGTTTTTGACTTAAATCTTCGCCGTCGGATCGTTTGAAATAAATTATTTGATTTAAGTCATTTTCACATAAATAAATAACCACTTGGATTTGTTTATTTATTTTCAATCCATTAAACCAACCTCAAAACTTCACGTTCCAACAACCTTTGAATTATTTTTTTTCCCTTACGGCTCCCTTCTTTTTAGGAATTGAAAAAAATTATTCAAATATAGCTATCAACGAGTCATTTTTAATCCTAAATTGATACATATGAAAAAGATATATACATATATATTTAGGATTTGTTTAATAATCATTTTTGTTTTTTGTTTTGGATTTTTCTTGTTTTTAATTTTCTGTTTTTAAAAAACAAAAACATATAGGGTTGATAACCCATTTTTTAGTTTTTTTATTTTAAAAAGTAAGAAAATTTAAAATGCATATTAAATTTTATGTAGGGTAGAGATGACAATGTGCGAGTGAGGATGTTCTCCCCCATTCTCGTGCTCGTGAAAATTTTTAGTCTCCGTCTCCACATCTTTCTTGGGTCCGAGAGATGTTCTTAAAAAAAGCTATCGGTTTTATAATTATTTTTAGAATTTAAGTATAAAAAAATTGTAATAAATATATATTAATTATTTAAAAAATGGAATCGGGGACGAGGATAGGGTCGAGACATGCATTTCCTATTTTTGGGACTGGACCATACTGAAATTTTTGTCTTCCTCTAAAGAGACATGAAAAAAAAAATTTAAGAGATGGAAATAAACTTTTGAAAGATAAATTTTAGATAGATAAATAAAAAGATTTTTAAAAAATAGTGAAATAAAAGTTAAAGAGAAAAAGAGAAAAATGGTGGAGAAAAAAAATAAAGTGAAGAGAAAAAGATATGTTAAAGAAAAAAAATTATAAAGAAAGAGAAAAATTATAGTGGAAACAAATTTAGATATAATAACAAGATTCAAAAGATAATTTGTAGAGAAAATAAATAAATACAAAGATAAATAAAAGTTACGGTAAAAGAAAATTAAACGAGAAAATAAAATATAATTTTCAGAGAAAAATATATTACGAAGAGAAAGAAAAGTTATAAAACATGGAATTTTAGAGAGAAAAAAATTATGAAAAATATTAAATTTTTAGAGAGAAAAATGAAACTAGTTTTCTAGAAAAAAAAATACAGAAAAATTTGGAGAGAGACAAATAATAATAAATATTCAAAATATGAAAATTTTAGGGAGAGAAAAATAAAGTTTGTAGAGAGAAATTTAGAAATAAAAAAATGTTAGAACGATAAATAAATTTTTTAGAGATAAATATGAAGAAGTAGAAAAAAGTTGAGTATTAGAAAAAAATAATTCGATTTAAAAAAAACAAAAACCTAATTTTGAAAACTACCTTTTCTTTTTGAAATTTACATAGAATTTCAGATAGTTTTTTTAAAAAAAAAAAATTAGTTATTGAACAACCCTAATCTTAAAAAACTAAAAATCAAAAATCAAAAACGAAAAAACGAGAGGACGTGCCCTAATAATTATAAAGTTACAAATACCACTCCCTAATTATCTTCCAATGATGGTTAATATTTGAATATTCATTCTACAATCTTCTTATTTTCAATAAAATATTCACTCATTTTCACATGGCACTATATTACAATAGTGTTAGGGATAGATTTAACACATTAAAGTTTAATGAATTTTCAAAATATATAGTTTGGTCATAATTCAAAAAAAAAAAGTTAAACTTTTTTGGTGGCTGTTGTTATTTCATCATTAATTATTATTTAATATATGGATAATATAAATTTAAATATGTATATTTTAACAAATTAATTTTAACATTGAACCGCGTTTAAATAATTGAAAGATAATTATTCATCGTAAAATAATGACAAGGGTAGAGATTGTTTTCTTTTATTTTTTTAAACTTAGGACCCAAACGTAGATCTTAAAAATTGATAGATCAAAATAAAATAAAACTAAAAGTTTAGCGAGAAAAATAAAATATTAAACTTAAATAGTAAAGGTAAATAAACAAATGTTGATGTCACCCAACAATAGATGAAAGGTTTTGAAAAAAACTTATATTCTAAAAAAATATAATTATTTATTATATAGTAACCATTGAACATGTTGATTGGGCACATCAGCTCTTGAGTTGGTTAATGAAATAATCCATTAAGATCCATATTGAAAAGATTAGGCAACTTTAATGATCCTAAAAATATAATCAAACAACTTTAAGACATTAATATATTAAATCGAAAGCTAGCATCTTTTATTAAAAAAAAAAACCATAGGTTTATGTTCTGTCACGCAATAAGATTATTAGGAATAGAATTATTAAATTAAATGCATTTAAAAAGATACGATAGTAAGTCAGAGAAATTTGGACAATTTTTAGTTAATCAATTAATTGATTAGCATTGAGTGAGACCGTGGCTTCCACGTAATGTTCTATTTAAGTTTTCTAGATACGTTGAATTTATATATTATATTTTGAGTGTTTACAAATTTCATTTTGGTATATATATAACTTTTTTTTTTTTAAGTTTCATATTACTCATATCCAAGCTTCTCCTATCTCCTTTTTTTTAGAATCTTTTTTTTTAGAATCTATATAGTGTAATTAATCTAAAATAAGTAGGCTGTGTTAGATTCATTATTTTTAGGTCGTGCAGTGTTGAAAAGATTCCACTTCAAACATAAAGTACCTAACAAAAGTTTATAATATAATTGAACTACTTCTCTCATTTTCAATTTCAATTGGGTTTTAAGATGAACCTTATGAATACTTACATGGAATCGAAGTTTAACAAACTCAAATGCATTCGATCTAAAAATGAGATCCAGTTAAGATTGGTGAGCCCAAAAGAGAACATGACCCAAATTGAAGAAGGTCAGTTTGACTATAATTGGTGTCGGCTCGATACTGGATCCCAATATCGAAGTGACAAAACTTGGCCTTATCATCCAAAGGCCACGCAGGTCCTTCTCCTCCCATCAAAATATGTGATGTGTAAAATTCTAGAAATCGCCTCCAACATCACCTATCGCTAATGACTCAATGGTGCATACAATAAACTTTATGGTTAAATTTGTCGTTCAATTGAATAAATTCAAAATTCGAATAATTGAGTTAAATCTAAAAAGTGTCTTTCTTCACAAGATCACTCGTCACACATCCTTCAAAGGACCCTTTTTCATTAGTGCTCACAAGATTACCCAACACTAATTAGTTATCTCTATTTGCTTAATATATAATTAGTTATATCTATTTGTTTAATATACTATATACAATGGACAATTTGGATAAATTAATTAATTCATACATTAATGAATTCTCAGGAGAAAGATTTAAAAAAATTATAAAAAATACTAAAAAATATACAAGAACCAAAAAAAAAAAGTTCTATAATTATGAATGCTATTGTGTAATAGATTATGAAAAAAAAATTGAATTTAACTTTATCTGAACTTTCTAGCTTTCTTTAATTTTAGTCTCATAATTAAATAGTTTATAAACTTTTAAAATATTTATTTTAATCGGTTAAATAAGAAAAAAATCTTACGTGAAAATATTATCATATTAGACTAGTATTGGTTAAACAAAGTTTAGAGATCAAAATAGACATTTAAATAAAAAATCTTAAAAGATTCAATTAATTTTACCTTTTTTGTTCAATGAACTATTACTCTACAAAGTTTGAAAGTTAGATGGATATATTTCATCACCAAAATTCAATGTTATGATTTATATTTCATTATTCACTTAAAAAATTCATTAGTGATTAGGACATTGTTACAAATTAATAAAATATAAAAACATCACAAATTTGAATTTTCTAATCTATGCAACATCTAGAAATTAAAATATCGAGATGGTTACCTTTTCGATATGATGTAACATTAAATTAATTAACAAATTATATGATTTAAGAGTACGAAGGTGTAACATCAAGATGAAAATTTTTTAAGGTCCAAATTATATTAAACAAAAGAGAAATTCACAACCCCAAGTTAAAAAATGATAGTTTAAAGTTAGAAAAGGTAGCTGAATTTTATATCTCCTATTGAATTAATTGTAAAAAGTTTTCATTAAAAAAACACAAATAAAATAAATAAGAGGGAAAAAAAATCTTTAAAACAGGCCGGCGAAAGCGATTGGAAAGGGAACGAGGAATATGCTGTTGACAATAATAGTGGAGAGAAGACGAGAGGAAGGCCTATTTCATGGCCAATAAATAATATTCTTAATATCCAAACCATCAAAAGTTTAATTATTATTTATTATTTTATTTAAATGTTTAAATTATAATATTTGTTATTTTCAAATGTCATGTTTTGGTTGGTTTAACTATTAATTGTTTGTTTTTTTTATACAATATGCAGGGATGGGGATTCAAACTCATGATCTCTATGTCAGAAATAGGTGCTTTATTCACTTGAACTATGCTCGATTTGGCGATAACCTATTACTTATAGGTTATGTTTAGAAGAATTTTTTAAATAATGAGTTTTAAGGTGTACTTTGAGTAATTTAGTTAGTATAAAAAAATATTTAGAATGCTTTCTCACACACTAATTAATTTAAACTAATTTCTTTTATAAAAAGTACTTTTATGTAAAAAAATATTTAGCATGCTTTATCAAACACTAATTAATTTAAACTATTTTCTTTTTATAAAAAGAAAGTATTGATTTTAGCAAAGAATATATATATATATATATTTATTTATTTATTTATTTATTTATTTATTTATTAAATCTAATAAATGTAAGCTCAAACGAGTATGATCTATGTAAAACATTTATTTATCGTGTAACTAAATATTTTATGTCAAGTTCAATTAAATAACTTTTTTTTTTAAAAAATAACAATGATTAAGTCCTTACAGAAACAATGATTTTATATGATTATTCATGTAAAGTAAGTGGGAATTTGGGATGTATTTGTTTAAAAAAGGTAGTTTTATGTGAAATAATTATTTTGGAAGCAACTAATTATTATGTACCTTCATCTGATCAAAAGCACATTTAAGTGTTTTTTCCTTCATTTTTCAATCAATTTTTAGAATTTCTCTATTAATTTTTAATTAGTTAAAAAAGAAATTTACAACTCTTTAAAATTTTAACCAAACACAATAAAATTTTAATTATCAATAAACACTTTAAAAAGCAAGCCAACCAACATCCCAGAACAAAGTGTTTTAAAGATTACGAATTAGAAATAAAGTGAGCACACAAATTCACGAACCAAAATAAAATTCAAAATCTTTTTTATTTTTAAAATTAAAATTAAGATATCAATATCATTAGATTAATGTAAAGTTATCTATAGATGCCGAAAATTGGATCCACCGGTGGACTCATTTTTATAAATCTTAAACCATCAAATCTACTTTTAAAAAGTCGAGCTCTTTTCAACCTCCTTCGTATACATTTTAATATGTGAGAATCTATTTATAATATTTATATGATGTTAGAAAGTTTACTGTTCGGATTCAGCAAAATAGTCAAATTATTACTTAGTTACGTTCTTTAGAATTTTTACCTTTACAGATGACGTGTAAAAACTCGTATATAGCAATGAAATGATTGAATTTTTTACCCTTTAGATTACTTCTATTAATAAAAAGAGAGCATATTCAAATTCATGATCTTGTGAAAATCCAAGTGATTTTGAATAAAAAGTTTTTTTTTTTAATAAGAATCCTAATTCATAGAAACTAAAACTTCCAAAATCAGTTAGATTTCAATTCCAAGGTTTAGTAGACATAGATTGCGTTCATATCAAAGCTTTTGAGATTAAAAAAAAAAATTTCAGGTAAAGAATCTCATAATCGAATATCCCATAAGATAAAATAATGATCAATCCTACCGAAATGTTCTTAGTATAAAACTAGAAACATGAATTGTAAAGATTTGAGAAGTTATTGGCTAACTTGAAAGGAAAATATCAAAGTTAAGCCGTAAAACAACCTCGTGACAAGACTTTAAATAGCCATCCATTTAAATTCTAAATGCCGCATCATCAATAATATCCTTACTTAATTAAATTCTAAAAAAGATAATTTTTAAAAGCAATAAAAATTACCATAACTAAATCTCTTAAATAAAAAGTTCATAGCAGATTCGTATCATGTAGAAATCCAACCACTTGAATGATAGTCCTATCGAAATTTTCATAGTACGAATAAGCTATATTTTTTTTATGGGGTAGCGGTGAGATATATATAAAATGGGGTCTAAGACGGGTAGAAAAAAAGTGTGTAGATATGTAGGCATCAACTTTTTTTTAAATAGGGTTATTGTGAGGGGCAAGAGGGTTGATATGAGAAGGAATCTTTTTTTTGTGTGGAGATTGATGCATCCTAGTTTTGTAGATATGAGTAATATAAGCCTATGGTTGTGATTTTGAGGTACAAAA
>NW_019105017.1:5632-33698 GCF_001995035.1 Momordica charantia
CAAGGCAAAAGGGTTTTTTCCTACCATTTTATCACTTAAAGTTGTTTCCATAAGTTGAAACTTGATTTGGCCAATTAATGTTTTAACCAAGCATCAATACTGAAAGGGTTGATACGTTTTCACAACTTTACTGATTTAACTTTAGAGAGAAATACTTTAGACATAAAGATTTTGCTCAGGTAGCCTAGACATAGGACCTCGACCTAAGGTTACAGTTGATTTTTACTAAATTAAGTTCTTTTTTCTAATACACATATTAGGAATGGACTTAAACCTTCAAAATCACTTAGACATAAGAAGATGGCGAAGTAAAACCGAAGAGAATTTATGAGAGACGTTTGGCGCCTAGTTGGAAAAAGTTTGTGTATTTTTAGCTAATTTGAAGTAACTGGGCTGAGTTTATTGCATTGAGTTTTTAAATATCAAAACCAACATTATCCTTATTATTTTTCACCCCAAATTCAATTACAAAGTCACCGATCATTAACATTTCCTATAAAAGGATTTCATTTGTCCCTGAGGATCGATACTCGGAATACTCGTTCCGCTTTACTACTTGTGACGTGGGTACAGTTGTGCTCTCATTTATTTTGAATCCAAATCCCAAACAAGTTTTCGGCGCCGTTGCCAGGGACCATTTGTTTTAGTCTTTTATTAATTTTTTGTGATCGGTTTTTGTGATTGTCATTTCTGTTCTCAAACATTTTGATTTATATCCAACCACGAAGGTCATTGCTTAGTGCATGAGCACAACTTCATTTTTGTTGCCATTTGATCCTAAAATTGAGAGAACCTGCCGTAGGTTGAGAAAAGAACATAGACTCAAAAAACAAAGTGAAAAGTAAAAAAAGAAAGAAAAAGAAAGAGATTTCGAAAACGAGAGTACTATCACAATTATGGAAGATCCATCAGTCAATAACGTAAACGGCAATATAGCAGGGCAATGAAGAGGACAACAAAACTATAGTGACCTCAACCATATCCAAATGGCGGATAATAGAGACGTAGCCGTGCGAGAGTATGCAGCTACAACATTCCAGAACTTGGATTGGGTCATTTTAAACCCTATTCCAGAAACTACCAACTTCAAGCTTAAGCCGCTCATGTTTCAAATGCTTCAGACATTAGGACAATTTGGAGGGCGCGAACATGAAGATCCTCATGACCATCTCGAAGACATTTCTTCAAATTTCAGATGCTTTTAGATTGCCTGATATTTTCTGATGATGCCTTTGAGATTAACTCTTTTCCCATTTTCCCTCAGAGACCAGGCGAGAACGTGGCTTAATTCTTTTCCACCAGGTTCAATCATCACCTGGGATTCACTATTGGAGAAGTTCCTTACAAAGTATTTTCCTCCCACTCGCCATGCTGACATAAGGGAAGAGATTGTCACCTTTAGACAATATGATCATGAACCAGTGCACGAGGCATGGGAGAGACTTAAAGAGTTGCTGCGAAAGTGTCCAAACCATGGATTATCAGCATGTATCCAAATCGAGCACTTCTTCCGAGGTTTGGACCATCCCGCTAAGATGATGCTCAACAGTGCTGCGAATGGAGCCTTCACGAAGAAGACCTTCAACGAAATAGTTGATATTTTGGAGGATCTAGCATCCCACAATGAGCTATAGTGTTCTCAAAGGTCGAACCTGCACCTAAGAAGCAAGACATAACAGGAGTCTTGCCATTGGACATTGCAACTTCGATGCAGAAAGAGATGGTGACAATGAACCAAATGTTCAAGGAGATGGCCTTGGACAGAAGAATACACCGGCCACATCGGTGCAACCTGCGCAACCTGTGCAATTTGAATATACTGCCCCTTCTCCTGTTTGCCAAATTAATGAAATTGTTTATTCTTATTGTAGTGATAACCATGTTTCTGATAATTGTCCGCATAATCCAGCTTCTGTTTATTATATAGGTCACGGAAACAATTGGAACTTCAACCTCTATTCAAACACGTACAATCCGGGATGGAGACATCATCCCAACTTTTCATGGGGAGGTCAAGGAAGTTCTAGTGGAGCATCCCAAGGGCAGAACCAGTAGTATAAGCAGCCCTATGTCCCTCCTACTTTTTCAAGCAATCAACAGATGCCACCACCACAACAGTATAATCAAACCAAAGAACTCCATCGCAGCCAACTCATAATAACAATACTAGTCTTGAGAACATGTTTAAAGAGTACATGGCGTGCAATGATGCATTGATGCAATCCCAGAATGCCACAATCCAAACTCAAGCAGCAGCAATGAGAAATCTAGAAGTTCAAATGGGACAACTTGCCAATGATTTGAAGGCGAGACCGCAAGGCTCTTTTCTTGGGCATACTGAAGTTCCAAAAAGAGATGAAAAAGAGCAATTCAAGGCCGTAACTTTGAGAAGTGGGTTTTCTTACAAAGGACCAAAGATGTCGGTTGAGGTAGAGAAACCTTCCACATCAATTCAAAATGCTCCTAGTGAAGCAGAGAAAGAAAAAACCACCTCGGGTGAGGGGGAGGCGCTTGGCGTCTCTCCACAAAGACATTAATCTTTTGCCCCGATTCATCCTTTCCCTCAAAGATTAGCCAAGAAAAACCAAGAAACTCGGTTTAGAAAGTTTTTAGACATCCTCAAACAACTCCACATAAACATTCCTTTAGTTGATGCCTTAGAACAAATGCCAAATTATACTAAGTTCCTGAAGGATATTATGTCTAGAAAAAAGAAGTTAGGTGAACATGAGATGGTAGCTATGACTAAGTGTAGTAGTGAAGCTGTAGGTAGCCCTTTGCCTATAAAATGTAAAGATCCCGGCAGTTTCACCATCCCTTGTTCTATTGGAGGAAAGAATTTAGGTAGAGCTTTATGCGATCTAGGTGTTAGCATCAACCTAATGGCCCTATCTGTTTTCAAAGAATTAGGCATAGGAGTAGCTAGACCCACTACAGTTACCATTCAATTAGCAGATAGATCCATTAAGAAGCTTGAAGGAAAAATAAAAGATGTTCCAGTTCAGGTAAATAAGTTTATCTTCCCTGCAGACTTCATCATCTTAGACTGTGAAGCCGATTTAGATGTACCTATCATCTTAGGTAGTCCCTTCCTAGCTACAGGAGATACAGTGTTTAATGTTCGAAAAGGAGAAATAACAATGAAGGTTAATAATGATGAGGTAAAGTTTAATGTTTTGGACGCAATGAAACTTCCAGGAGATTTAGAAGAATGTTCAGTTATTAGTACTTCGAATCATGCTTCGTTTGATGAGTTTTATGATCTTTTAGTTACAGGAATTGAGGAAGAACTAGAGGCTGCAGAAACGGATTGTCCAGAAGTAGTTGAAGAGATGCATCCATGTTGCGTCCACACAACTGTGTTGACAACACGTGCAAGTATACACGATTCGTCGGTTGTAGTACGTAACGAGGTCGTATCCACAGGGACTTTTTGTGTATTTTAACGACAAAAGCAGATACCAACAAATAAAAATATACAAAGATTGGGTATGAATATTGTCTAGAAAAAAATAAAATAAAGTAAGCAGTAGCACAGAAAGCGATAATGGGGAATAACAGATATGGAAAAAGCGGGGGAGATTCAGCATACTTTCACAGGTTATCAACCTACCCTCTAGCATTACTAACATCTATTAGTGCCCAGCTCGACTCGGTTCCCTTCCGAGACACCTTAAACATGAGTAAGTACAACTCTCGTTGCTAAATACCCAATCTATAGGCATGATTAGGGGACCCCATTCCTGAGTATCCCTATAGCTATAGAAAAGCGTTAATCACAAGCAAAACAAGTCAGCACCCACAAGCCCTTCCGAGTCAATATCGGAGCTAGCATACACGAAACAACGGCCAACAGTAACGCGAAGAATTGAGAAATAAATTCAGATTTGCTTAAAAATAAATGTAGCATGCAAGAGATTCGGTCTCAAGTCAGTTACAGCATGTGAACCTCCCCCAAAATGGGGTTTACCTCATCATGGGTGAAGAAAACAAATGGAAGAAGAAGAGATACAACTCATAGCAGAAAAATAGCTAAATGACAGAGAACAAGAGCAGTCGCATTCCAGCAGACGAGCTTCCCCTTTCTGGCATCAGCTCTCCTCCCGAAAATGGGTATGTTCTCTTCCCTTGTCTTTTCAGCTCTCAAACTTTGTCTCCTTTGGGCTCTGTGTGTGTGGCGGTTAAAGCAACACGCCCCTTTTATATCGGGTTCTAAATTTAGGGCACCCAGCTGGAAATTGTACGGACACGGTAAATCCCGTGTTTTTGGAATTAACTGTACGGTCACTCCATGCTCTGGTATCGCTATGCTCCAGCTTTTATATGCTCTGTCTTGAAAATGCTTTGACTACTCTTCTCTAGTTCGGCACTTCCTTCTCTTCTTAGCTTTTCTTTAAAAATCTGTGTAAATGAACCACAAATACGAGAGTTTATGCTGTTTTTTGGCCAAAGTTCTCAAGACGAAGGATATTTAGCTAAGAATTTACATTTTAACACTATTCATGCTAATTATGACCTAAAACCGACACACTTTGACATTTTAATGCACATTTTCACCCAAATAAATACTAAAATAACTCTCTTTTGGAGAGTTATCACACCCCCAAACTTAAAATCTTGTTTGTCCTCAAGCAAGAGCATGCATTTTACCCCTGTTCACAAAAGAATAATGTTAGAAACCTACACTTCAAGCATGCATTATACTCATTTCGTTTTACTACTTGTGACGGGTGTACACTTTCACTCTCATTTATTTTGAATCCAAAATCCCAAACAAGTTTTTGTTATCTGGAGAAAAATTCATCCTACGATGCATACTCATACTATTTAACTCAAGTTAAATCTCCTCACTCACTTTCTTCGAGTTTTCCATGAATTCTTGCCATTTTATGTTTATTTCCTCAATTTTAGCACAGACTCTCTCATTCTCTTTATCCCTAATTTCTTTATTTTTACTGAACATATCCGCTCTCTCATGAAGTCTATCAATTTTCTCATCTAAAGCAGCACTTTTTTCCTCTAAATATTGATTTTTTCGAAGATAGACTTTATTAACTCCCTTTAATTTCTTCTCACAGTGAACTTCTTTATTAACCCTAGCATCATGAGATTCCATATTGATTTTTTCAGAATTTGTACCGCCTATGGATAGATTTCTCTTAGGGTTCAGTCTTATAGCTTCCTCATATTTTCTTCTTTGTTCCTTAGGATCAAAAACTAGCTTTTCATGAGAAATCCTAGGAGGTTCAAGAAGAATCATACCTGGTTTAGTTGGTAGAGGCAACAACAGTTTCTTCTTCTCCTTCTCTTTGTCGTATGGCTTGGACGAAGAAGAACCTTCCATGGTTCTCGAGCTTGCTTCACGATCAACAACGAAAAATCCCTCCAATAAACCCTAAGTGTGCCGGAAAAGAGAGAGATGAGAGAGACTTTGAGATTCTTTGAGATTTCTTGAGAGAAGATTTGAAAACAAGTGTGAAAATCTTGGTGAAAATCGTGAATGGGGGTTTGAAATCCTAGGGTTTTAGTTTATGTTTTAAAACATGTTAAAGACATAATAGGATTTAGTATTGGGCATCTTTTTTATTTAAAAAAAATAAGAAAAATAAAATAACTCAAAGCCCATTTGAACATAACCCTAAATAAAGCCCACGTAATTCATCCCCAAAATTTCAAAAATCAAGTTTTGCTTCTTAAATTGCGTCAGGCCCAATTTGACGAGGATCGGATCTTGATCCTGCAAAATTCAAATACAAAAATAACGATTAGATTTGGAATTTACACAAAAAAGCCTTAAAAAAATGTAAAAATTTCGCAAAAAGAAGACAAAAAATATTTTACATAAAAACGCCCCATCAACTGCCCGAGGGATTGTTACCACTATTTTTTCACAGGTCTTTCAGTAGTACGAAGGTTTTACCTCTGTCAATATACTCACCATAATATTTCTTGACCCGATGCCCATTTACCTTAAAGATATTACCTTTGGATCCCCTTAAATCCATCACTCCATGTGGATAAACATGTTCAACTACGAATGGGCCCGACCATCTAGACTTAGGCTTGTCTGGAAACAACCTTGATCTAGAATTAAATAGCAAAACTAAGTTTCCAGGTTCTAAATTATTGTCCATTATCTTTTTATCATGCCACTTCTTGGTTTGTTCTTTATACATCTTGGCATTCTCATAAGAAAATTGACGAAACTAATCCAACTCATGTAATTGGAGCAATCTTGCTTCACCTGCAAAATTTAGTTTCCGCGTAGCCCAAAATGCTCTATGTTCTAACTCTAGCGGAAGATGACATACTTTACCAAAAACAATACGATATGGAGACATGCCTAACGGGTTTTATATGCAGTTATGTAAGCCTATAAAGCATCATCTAGTTTCATAGCCCAGACCTTCCTATTCACATTCACATACTTCTCTAAAATTGACTTTATTGCCCTATTTGATATCTCTGCTAGTCCATTAGTTTGAGGGTGATATGCAGTAGCAATCTTATGGTGAATGTTATACTTTTTCAACAAATTACTCACTATCCTATTTAAAAAGTGCGTGCCCTCATCACTAATTAAGCATCTAGGTGTACCATATCTAGTGAAAATAAACTTTTACAAGAAGAGAGAAACTACATTGGCATCGTTAGTAGGGGTGGCCAAAGCCTCAACCCATGTCGAGACATAATCAACAGCCAAGAGAATGCAATTCTTACTAAATGAAGGTGGGAACGGACCCATGAAGTCGATGCCCCAAACATCGAAAAGTTCAACTTCTAATATTGGGTTTAAGGGCATCTCATGTTTCCGTGTCAAGTTACCTGATATTTGACAGCGGTCACAACCTTGAGCAAATATGTGAGCATCTCGAAATAATGACGATCAAAATAAACCACTTTAGAGAACCTTTGCCGCAGTCTTACGTCCAACAAAATGTCCACCATATGGTGATTTGTGGCACGCCTCTAGAATCTTCTTCTGTTCATGCTTAACAACACACCTGCGAAGAATATTGTCAGGTCCTAGTTTAAACAAGAAAGGTTCATCCCATCTATAAAACCTAACATCATGAAAGAACTTTTTTATCTGGTGCTTACTCAAGTCATTAGGTATATTGCTAATCATATAGTTTGCATAATCAGCACACGAAGGGATTTCAGAAATAACTAACAGATGCTCATCAATAGAATGCTCTCTAATCTCACAACTATCATGCTGCAAAAAAGACTCTAGCCTAGACAAATGATCTGCTACTTGGTTTTCTGTTCATTTTCTATCTTTTATCTCTAGATCAAACTCTTGTAGCAATAATATCCATTTAATCAACCTAGGCTTAGCTTCTTTTTTAGCAAACAAGTATTTTTAATGCAGAGTGATCCGTAAAAACTATCACTTTAGTCCAAATCAAATATGAACGAAACTTGTTGAATGTGAAAACAACAGCCAAAATTTCTTTCTCAGTCACAGTATAATTTAACTGACTACTATTCAAGGTTTTACTTGCATAATAAACAGGATAGAACTTTACATTTACGTTGACCCAACATCGTACCTACAGCAAAATCACTTGCATCACACATTAGTTCAAATGGCAAGTTCCAATTTGGTTCAATTATTGTAGGTGTTGAGCTAAGTGCATTTTTAAGTGTCTCAAAAGCTTTCAAACAATGTTCATAAAAAACAAAGGGTCAATCCATTTCCAACAACTGACCCAAAGGTTTAGAAACTTTCGCAAAATCTTTTATAAAACGGCGGTAGAAACCTGCGTGTCCTAAGAAACTTCTAACACCTTTTACAATGGTGGGAGGGGGTATTTTGGCAATCAAGTCTGTTTTAGCCCTATCGACCTCAATTCATTTTCCTGAAATTCGGTGACCTAGGACTATACCTTTACATACCATGAACTGGCACTTCTCCCAATTAAGAACAAGATTAGTCTTTTCACACCTTTTCAAAACACTCTCTAGATTCTCTAAACAAACATCAAACGATTCACCAAACACAGAAAAATCATCCATGAATATCTCTACCGTGCTTTCTGTCATGTCAGAAAAAATAGTAGTCATGCATCTCTGGAAGGTAGTGGGAGCATTACAAAGACCGAACGACATCCTCCGGAACGCAATGTCCCCTAGGGACACGTGAAAGTAGTCTTTTCTTGGTCCGCTGGAGCTATTGTAATTTGGTTGTAATCAGAATACCCGTCTAGGAAGCAATAACACTTCTTCTTTGCAAAACAATCAAGCATCTGGTCAATAAAGGGTAATGGAAAATGGTATTTTCGAGTTACCTTGTTTAGGCGACGGTAGTCTATACACATTCTTCAACCAGTCACCATCCTCGTCGGGATCAACTCATTGTCATCATTGGTAATCACCGTCATACCACCTTTCTTGGGAACGCATTGAACCGGGCTAACCTAGTTGCTATCTGAAATGGGGTAGATCACCCCGGTGTCTAACCATTTTATGATCTCCTTCTTGACTACCTCTTTCATTTTGGGGTTAAGCCTCATTTGGCACTTGATGTAATTGGTGGCTCCTTCTTCTTGGATGATTTTGTGCATGCAAAAAGTAGGGCTAATTCCTCTTATGTCCGCTATGGTCCATCCAATTGTCCTCTTGTACTTAGATAAAACCTGCAAAAGCATCTATGAGATGTATATTAATATCCAATTGTTTTATAATTTCAAATAACTTCTTAAAATGACTATCCTGATTCTTCTTAATTAATCTTCAGGGGAAGGGTGGAGGGATCTTAAAGTTACCTACCTATGGAGTAGTGCACAGCACCACTTGCTTACCTTTGCTTACCGCTGGGCACCTTGACCTACATAGAAAATAGACGCTGGATTAGCTGGACGGTTTTCATACAAGTGGTTATCACCACAATAGACACAAGATATATCTGAAATTTGTAAAACAAGAGACGGTTCAAGCATCACCGAAGTGGCGGTTTTGGTTTCCTTCTCCATTGTCGGCTGCTTTAACATCTGGTTCATAGCCGCCGTTTGGGCTTGCGTTGAAGCTACTGTGTCCAACTCAAAGACTCCGGCTGATACTTGCTTCTTTGGCAATGACCTTCCTATTTCGCCTTGGTCATTAATGTCTGTCATCTTGTTTAAGATATCAACGATCTCATTTATCGACTTTTCTAACAATGAGCCATTGGTTGCAGTGTTCAACATCATTCTCGATGAACGATCGAATCCTCAATAGAACTGTTCAATCTGCACACATGCTGGCAATCCATGGCTCGGGCATCTTCTAAGTAACTCTTTAAAACGCTCCCAAGCTTCTTGAACTGCTTCATTCTCTTTCTATTGGAAAGACACAATGTCTTCTTGAAGGTCTGTGTTCCTCGTCAAAGTGTGATACTTTGCCAAAAATTTCTCCGTTAGTTCTGTCCACGTGTTGATAGAGTTTGGTTCTAGCACGTTTAGCCAAGTCATTGCATCGTCCCTGAGAGAAAAAGGAAACATTTTTAGTCTTAGTGCATCTTCAGAGACACCAGGAAGTTGAAATGCATTAGCTATTTCAATAAAGGATTTGAGATGGGAGTAAGGATCTTCGTTGGTCAGTCCTCCAAATTGGCCCATCGTCTGCAACATCTGGAACATGACTAGCTTAAGCTCAAACTGTGCGGCTTGGGGTAAAGGATTATTTATCCCTGAATTTAAGTTGTGGAACTATGAGTGACATAGTTCCGCATGGCTACATCTCGGTTATCTGCTAGAAGGATCGGATTAGGCACTTCTCCTGCTCAGCTTGCTACTCCTTCACCTACCATATCTCCATTCACATGTGGATTTTGTGGCGGTGGAGGATCTTGTGGATTTCTATTCATCTCGATGGTCTCTTCTTCATCTTCTACTTCTTGAACTTCATTCTCTTTTTGAGTTTCTTACTCTTTTCTCAACCTCTGCTCACGCCTTATCCTCTTAAGGGTTCTTTCAATCTTTGGATCAAAGGTCAACCAACCAGACTTTGTGCTCATACACAACTCCCTTAAATGTTAGATATAACAATTAAGTCCAATGACAAAGGTATACAACAATCACACATGAAACAATTCACTTAAAACGAGTATGGTTTTGAAAAATAAGTCCCCGACAACGGCGCCAAAAACTTGTTGGGACTTTCTCTACCTTCAAAAAGATTAGAGACTTGTGTAAGTGCACACGGTCACAAGTAATACTTGCTAGTAATCTAAAGTCAAATCCTCAGGGACTTGCTGCTTTTCAAAATCAAATAATGTCGTGAAATGGTTCGAATATGCAATTGTGGTTTATGAAGAAAATAGTTGTGAAATGTTGTTGTTTGGGTTTTAACTAGCAAACAATTTAATAAAACTCAACATCTTTGCTTCCTACGTTAGTCTTGATGCAAAACATGGAAAGGACACCATGTTGGGGAAATTGCGCCAGGTGCAATTTCTGACTTTTCTTGGGATTCGAGTTATACTCTTTCACTACCGCTTTTGGTTGCTGCAGAGGCTAGGGTAACCTACAATCATATGTCTATGTGTGATTACAATCTTAGAGAATATCTACCAACTCACTTGCATTATGGGTCAAAGGGCCTATGTCTAGGACCATGTTTTATGCGCTTATGCCTAAGCCACATCCCATATTGATTTCCTATTATTTTACCTGACTCTCATTTTCCAAGGTTTAGCTTTGGTGTATAAATCAAGTTCCCACCGGTCGAATGGAAAAAAGATGTAAAGAGAAGTTTTTAGAAACCAACCCAAAAGAGTGTCAAGTGCAATCTGGCCAAAATCCCGAGCGTGTTGAAAATCAAATCATTTTGATTAAGGCATTCCACGAAGAGGTTGACAACTAATTTAGAACATCATCAAAGATAATTAAATGCACAAAAACATAAAGAAAGTATTTTTCATTGAATTTAAATGAATAAATAAGTCGTACAATAAGTTCTAGCTTGACCCACTTCTCTCTCGAGCGTGAGAGGAGTTGACACTCGCTAAAGAACTTTAAAAGAACAGAATGAACAAAGACTTAAAGTAAGAACTTGAATTAAAAGCAATACAAAACGTGAAAGCGTGAAAAACAAAGAAATGAACAACTAGAACATAAACATAAACTCTAAAAACGTGTTCTACAACTAGAGAGCAACTAAAAGAAGATGAAATGAAGCTTGGAAGGATGTATTTCTGCTGGAGGGATGGCTTTCTTTTATAGCACCATAGGTTGGTTGAAACTCCCCACCATTTTAGGTGGAAATGAGTTGAGATTCACCTAACCACCTCACTTCGACTTAGACTCACGGTTTGGGATGCGTTTGAACATATGGGAAATGTCCTCTCTGCCCCTCATTAATCAAAACGTGCGTTTTGTCATTTTATTCTCCAAAAATGCACCGGGCGCAATTCTGCAAAAACAGAAAACTGTTATTTTCTTCCAATTTTGACTGCATTTTTCTCATATTTTTCCTAAAGTACCATACTTTTATGCAGAAATAATCTATGCATGTTCTACTTTAAGAATATGTTGTCCTTTTTGGCAAATAATGATGGGAAATGAGTCAAAATCATGGTCAAACAGGCCTACCGACACATGTTTCTGCAGAAAAAAGTCAACCCTAACAGACCTACGTACCGAACAAGGAAAAATGCAATTACTACCAACGTGTTAGCGTGTTAGGAGTTTGTTCTCCAGATATGCAATTCATGTAGGATTGATATGACAATACTAGATGGGGTGAATAGGATTGCTTATGCACTTTTCTATTTTAGAAATAAAATTAAGAATAACAAAAAATCAAATGAAATTTAAATACATAAATTAAAGAGTAGAGAGAGATGGCACAAGGAATTTTTATAGTGGTTCGGAAATCCCTACTTCACTCCTCAAGACTCCTTCTTGGGTATTTCACTGCAACGACTCTCTTGCGGGTGAGAACCAAACCGATCAACCCTTTTTTTATCCTAGGCTAAATAGAAACTCACGATCCTTTATACTGGTTCAGGATCCAACCAATTGTATTTTCTCACAACCCAAGGTGCACCCACACCTTAATACAAAACCCAATATATGAAATAAGCAATACAAATAAAGTACCTCACTAAGGTAGATTTACAAATTTTGCACTAAAGCAATGGCTAAATAGCTACACTCTAATGTATCTCTCACAAAAAAATATGGACAACTTTTTGTGTGGAGAGATTGAAAATGTGAGAGCACAATAACTTGAAGGGAGAAAGATGTTTGCTTTGATAATCTGTGTGAAGAATGGTGAAATTTGGTGGATTTAAATAGAGTTTCAAAGATGAATTTCACCATTGGATTTAGGGCAACAAAGAATGGATGATGAAGATTAAAAGTAGAGAGATAAGGAAAAGAATAAAGATAATTATGGAGATTTGGAGAAATTTATTGAGATTGAGAAATTATGTGAAATTGAGAGAAGATTGTAGAATTGAGAAAATTGTGGGAATTTGATTTGTTGAGATTGAAAGCGCCAAGTGTCGTCATATGATCTGTCCACGTCATCCACCACGTCACCAAAATTGTTGATACCACATTACTGCCACATCATTGCCACGGCGGCATAATTTGACTATTAGATGTCACGTCACCTGCCACATGTGCTTTTTCTTCCCCAACTTCTTTTGGCTATAAATTATTCGTTTGAACTCTGATTTGAGTGATTCGAAATGCTTTGAATTTGTCTTTTCGAGCTCTACACTATGGATACTCTGAAACACTAAAATCTTCAGTAAATAAAGTTTGTTATCATCACAACATTTGGTGAGATTGAAGCTCGTAAAGCTAACAATCTCCCCCTTTTTTTATGATGACAAACCACTTAAGAAAAATAAAAAGTGTCATGATAATATTAAAAGAATTCAATCACAAATGGATACTTCAACCAATATCACCAGTACTTTGAATTTTTCTTAACAATTCTCCCCCTTTTGTTATCATCAAAAGATAACAATTCTAAGCATGCGTAAGCTCCCCCTCAAAATAGTAATCAACCAATAGAACATCGTAAGTCAATTTAAGCTCTTCGAATAAATAAAGTCAATCAGTTTTGAGCAAACATAAGATCAATAGATATAAATACTTTCAAGAGCTTATTTAAAACACATATAACCAATAAATATATTAAATACATCAAAAAAAATATAACTTCAGTAATTTCAATATCATCATTCTTACAAAAATGATGCAATATAAAAGTTATATAATAATAGCTCCCCCTAAATATTTGAGTCATATAGAGATTAAAAAAAATTATAAAAACTTCTCCTAGATGCATGAGGCATATTCAAGTCACATATAAGAGATAAAAACAATCAACATCATTTAGACCAATAACTTTTATTAGAAAGTAATATCATTAACAAATAATTCATAATCATTATCATAAATAACTCTCATAATTATGTAGACAATACTTCCTAATGGTAAGAGGCATTGCTCCCCCTAAAACCAATCATACTCCAAATGAGATTTTATCAAAGGATTTCAATAAGCTGCATAACTCAAAACTTAGACAATTTAAAACTTCCATAATAACTCAATTAATCATAATAAATAGGACATCAGAAAAGATATTTCAATAGAGTAAATAAATTTAAAAAATATCAATAATGGAATTTACAAGTTTCAATTTTCTCACAAGCAATCCCAAATAAAAATTCAAACTTTGAAACATTAAGATATACCAATGAAAAATATATGATTTATAGAACTTCTAAACACTTTAACAACAAAGAATTTCACAACATATAGTCATATGTCAATTGATAAAAAATAATTTTAAAAGTATTATCACGATACGAAATTCCAAGCAAGGAAATATCAATAACAAGGGAATCAAACTGAAGGAGTTTAAGCACGATATATATCGAGCTTATTGAATGTAAAGAGACGACAACTTATGGAAAGTATATATAATGTCAAAAGTTAAAAATAACCAATACGAGACGCAATATGAGATACATTGAAAATAATCACATATATTTTTTTCTCATAAAACAAAATTAATAAGAGATGAATAAATAAAGTATATCAATAATAATTACAAACAAAATATATTGCATTTAAAGACAAAAAAAATTTCATGACACAACCAATAAGGATTCAAAAATAAATAAAAAAATGTTCAAACAACTCCTCCTATCAAAAGGAATTAATTAATAATATAAATATTCGTAACAGCTTTAAAAGGAATCATCAAAACATACAAGCTACAATCAAGTATAAACTTTCAAGCTTTCATTTATGAAAACTCAAAATCATTTATTTCAATGAGATTATAACCAAATAAATAATTTTCGATCTTTTAAAAAAGAAACAAATAAATAATTTTCAAACTAAAAATACTTAATACGGAACATAGGAGTCAAGCTCAAAAAATTTGATATTAACTAAAGTAAGTTCACACAAATTTAATGAAATTCATTTTTAGGAAACAATTGACAAATTTCTGAGAGAGAAATTTCAAACTAATTTTCTTAAGAAAAAATTCCTTCACAATTCAAGGCATGATTCAAATTAATTTCAAACAAAAAAAGTAATCCACAAAGATAAAAAAAAAAACTAATCAACCATCAATTCCATAACAATTGAATCACAAAAAAATAATCACACTCCCTCTTATTAGGAAAGCCAAAAGAAAAAATTAACATTTCAATTATCCCACACTCAATAGTAGTAATGATGATAAAATAAAGTTCATCAAACAAACAATTCAATAAAATTCAAACTTGATATGCATGTCTAAAAAATATAATCAACTATTCATGACACCATTAGTGAAGAATCACAATTAATAAATTTTCAATCCACACTATATCGTAATATAAAGATATAAGTGTTTCATTCAAACAATCCAAAAATCTCAATTTCAAATTCAAATTTAAGATCACAAACATCTCAAATAAGTTCAATATTGAAATCAAAAGTTACCAAATTAAAGAAGGATATTTTCCTTTCGAAGCCCAAGTGAATCAATAGTTGCTTTTTGATACAATTTACATTTTGTGGTTCAAGCAATCTTAGAATTCAAGTGCACCTTAGCAAATAGTTTTTGGTACCCATATTTATTTAGGTCCATGTATGTTAGTCTCAATCTTTGGAACCCATTTCTTTTTAGTTCCAACATTCATAACATTCATATAATTCAATTTAGACAAGTAACATGAATATGCTTTATGGCCGAATTTTCCACAAGAGAAGCAAGAAATATTATGCATGAATTTTTCTTCACAAAATATTTGTGCATATTATCTTTCACATAAATGTTTCTTTTAAGAGTATTTTGAAATTTTGTTTTATACGAAACATTTCTCTTAGGAAATTTATTTTGATCATTTCTCAATTTAAAGCAATTTGGTCTAATATGATCATTAACACCACAATAATGACATATTGGCACAAATCTAGCATTATGCATAAATTTTGACTTAGCATGAAAGTAATTAGACATAAATTTTGGTATATCATGCTTATGCATATCACATGCCGGTACAACACTAGGCAAAACATCATTATGCATAGTAGAAGAAGCTTTAACAAAAGTAGTTTTAGAACTAGATGGAGTAACACTCTCATCGACATAACCAAGTCCTCTTTTGTCATTTAACCGTTTGCCCATGTTAATAATTTTATCTAATTTTTGTGATCCTATTGTCAATTTCTTAATAGACTCTTTAGCAAAATTAAGCTCATTTAAAAGATTCGACTCTTTTTCTTTAAGAACTTTAGTAAGTTCATTTAACTCAAAGACGTCATGCTCAAGAAATTTAATCTTATCTAACAAAGCACACTTTTCTTCATCACGTGAATTTTCAATAACATCATGCTTCACAATATTATTAATATTACTTTTCAAGCATACAGTTTCCTCAACTAAGGATTTATTTTCAACAATTAAAACATTCAAGTCATTTTTCAATTCTAAGGATGATGAGTTAATTTTCTCATTTTCTTCCTTCATACTTTCTAGCTCATTTAATAAGTTATTGATCTCACAAGATAGTCTAGTATTTTTCTTTCTAAAAGACATGTATTTACAACCTAATTTTTCAAATTCATCTTTAGTCTCATTATAGGCATCCATAAGTTCATCATCAGAGAGATTTTCGTAACTTACTTCTTTGTCGTCACTTTCGTCATCCATATGAGACATCAAAGACCAATGAGGTTCAACAATATTTTCTTTCATCAATCTACATGAACTTTCTTGATTTCTAGTTTTAGAAATTTTCTTCACATCAAGAAAATAATTAGAATTACAAGAACGGTATTCAATTGAATCATTAACTCTAATGTTTGTCATAAGCTCAAACAGTTAAGTTTTTAATAAAGGTAATGTTTATAAATGGAGATTTAAAGAGAAATAATTTTTCAAATAAGCTAATATTCAAGTAAATTGATTTTAGAAAATTTTCTTCAAACAAAACAAATTTTCGAAACTTGAATTTTAATGACAAGCTAATTTTCAAATTCAAGAAAAACAAATTTGCAAACTTTTTCTTAAATAATAAATAATTTCCAGAATTAAAAAAGTGAAGAAAAAGTAGCTTTCAAAAGACAACTTCTAAGGAAAAATTATTTTCTAGTAAAACCGATGCAAAAACTCAATTTTACAAACTTTTGTTCTAAAATAAAGAAAATTCCAGATTTTAAAAATAGAAAATAGTTTTTAAAACAAATGGAATTTTGAATAATGAAAAACAAATATTTGGTACATTGGTACAACTTTAATAACAATTGTAGGATCGATATGACAATACTAAAGGGGGTGAATAGGGTTGTTTTATGAACTTTTCTATTTTAGAAATAAAATTAAGAATAACAAAAAATCAAATGAAATTTAAATACATAAATTAAAGAGTAGAGAGAGAGATGGCACCATCAATTTTTATAGTGGTTCAAAAATCCCTACTCCACTCCCCAAGACTCCTTCTTGGGTATTTTATTGTAATGACTCTCTTGCGGGTGAGAACGAAACCGATCAACCTTCTTTTTGTCCTAGGAGAAACCTACGATCCTTTTTACTGGTTCACGATCCAACCAATTGTGTTTTCTCACAATCCAAGTTGTACCCACACCTTAATACAAAACCCAAAATATGAAATAAGCAATACAAATAAAGTATCTCACTAAGGTAGATTTACAAATTTCGCACTAAAGCAAAAGCTAAAAATGTTACACTCTAATGTATCTCTCACAAAAAAATATGGACAACTTTTTGTGCGGAGAGAATGAAATTTTGAGAGCACAATAACTTGAAGGGAGAAAGATGTTTGCTTAGATAATTGGTGTGAAGAATGGTGAAATTTGGTGGCTTTAAATAGAGTGTCGAAGATGAAATTTAGCTGTTGGATTTATGGCAAAAAATGATGGATGATGGAGAATAAAAGTAGAGATAAGAAAAAGAATAAAGAGAATTATGGAGATTTGGAGAAATTGGTGGAGATTGAGAAATTATGTGAAATTGAGAGAATATTGTGGAATTGAGAGAATTGTGGGTGTTCGTACCGAAAAATATCGATAGTCACAATAGATCTTCGAGAACAGTCCAAGATAGATAAACCTGCAAATACAAGTTAGCACTCTGACGATCTTTTTAGTCTTGATGCTAATTAATTACTTTAATTTGAGTTGATCATTTTTTGTGTACTAGATACCTCATCTTGAATTGGTATTTATAGGAAATGAGAAAAGTAACCATTGGAGAGATAGAGACCCTCATTTGAATTAGACGGTTCCAATTCTGTAGAAATAGGGAAGCACACGTTTAGTGGGGGGAAGCGGTTAACGCACCGCGTGAGTAAGATTAGAAAACCGTTCAACGGATGCCCAGGTCGGCTTTCATTCGAACTGATCCCCCTTTTTAAGTAGCATTCACTGTATCTCTTTTCCTTCTGATTAAATTGAGTGATGGCATGTCCTAAAACTTGAAGGTTAAATAATAGCCCCCTACTTCAAGAAGATTCAAGGGTCTTAATTTGAAATTCTTTGAGTAGCAATCAATTGGTCTTACATGAGTACGGAACCGAACTCATCTTTCCCCTACTCTTCCGAACTAACGCTATTTTCCGTTAGGTATTTATAACATTCCAACACGAATTTTACTCAATTTCCATAACTTCAAGTGTTTCGTTGAATAGCTAGGGCAAAGGATTTCTCCATTTACCTCGAATCAACGAAGTAAATTGCTCTATTTTCTACGCTGCACTAGTTAATCCTTGCTCTCAGTATTAATTTCCTTCCTGCCTTTTATGTTTTGTTCATCCACTGTTGAAATTAATTTCAGTACCCATCCCATAATTTAAGACTTTTTGTCGAATAGGAAATTTAAAGTGACTCCCTTTTCTACGTCGCGTTCATTTCGCATCATACATTTATACAAGCATGATTTTGTTTTAATCGCGTTTTAACGATTCAGTTGGACACAATCACATGGAAAAAGCCTCACGAATGTAACATTGATACTGATTGTATAATCAAACAAGCATAACCTATTTACATAATTCAATGTGCAAGCCAGCCCCTAATTCGAGTGAGGTTTGGAGAACACTATGTCGAATTACAGACTTTACTGATGATAAATCTTGTGATGTTCGGCGTTCCAAGGATGGGCAAGTTGTTTCCCATTCAAATCATTAACTGGTACATCTCTATCCGAACATCTTTGATTCTATACAGTCTAGCCCAGTTCGGTTCCAAAGCCCCAGTCTTTTGAAGGACTTTCTTTAGTACTAGATCTCCCGGCTTGAAGCATCGCTTCTTCACTCTTGCATTGTAATATCTTGTCATCCAATTTTCATATTCAACATTTTGTAATTGTTAGACGTTTCTTCGCTATTTAATGAGATCTAAATTCAAGCATAATGCTTCTGAATTCCGCGCTTCATCGAGTTGCTGCTCGGTTCGTTCGGACGGCAAACCGATCTCTACTGGAATTACTACTTCTGAACCAAAAGCCAGTGCATATGGTGTTTGGTTCGTAGAACCCCTTGGAGTAGTTCGATAAGATCATAAGACACCTAGGAGTTCTTCGGTCCAATCGCCCTTCAACTCTTCCAATCTCACCTTCAATCCCCGCTTTAGAATTTTATTAACTGCCTCAACTTGTCCATTTGCTTGTGGACGGGCAAGTGACGAAGTAATATGCTTGATTCCGAGATTAACACCGAAACTGTTGAATTTCTCATCATCAAATTCCTTCCCGTTGTCTGTGATTATTGTGTTAGGAATCCCAAATCGGCAAATGATATTCCACCAAACAAAACTTCTCATTTTCACCTCTATAATGGTGGCTAAAGGTTCTTCTTCAGCCCATTTAGTGAAGTAATCAACGGCTACAATGGTGAATCTTGTCTGTCCTTTCCCAGTTGGAAGTGGGCCAATGAGATCGATTCCCCATTGGGCAAACGGCCATGGACTAGAGATCGGCGTCAAATTCTCTGGCGGCTGTCTAATTATATCAGCATATCTCTGACACTTGTCGCATTTTCGTATGAATGTCTTCGTATCTTTATTGATAATCGGCCAATAATATCCTTGTCGTATAATTTTCAACATAAGGGTTCGAGCCCAGTATGATCACCCTAGATTCCTTCGTGCATTTCTCGAATTACATACTATGCTTCATCCGGCGTGAGGCACTTCAATAATGGCAACGAATACCCTCACTTGTACAATACCCCACCTTGGAGGAGATAATGAGCAGTTTGCGTGCGTAGCTTCTTGACCTCGTTTTTATCCTCCGATTGAATTCCTTAGAGGAACTCAACTATCGAATCCACCCAGAATGGGGTCGTGCCACAACATCACACTGTTCTTCTTCATTAATTGATGGTGAATACAGCACTTCAACGGGTACAGTGTCGGCGAGATCGGTTTCATACGCGGAAGCCAATCTTGCTAAAGCGTCTGCATTCGAGTTCTCTAATCGGGGGACTTGACGAGTTATAAAGTCCTTAAATTTTGCTAGATTTTCTTTCGCCTTTCGTAAATACCTGGCCATTTTCTCATTTTTCGCCTGGAATTCTTCCAATATCTGGTTGACTATAAGTTGAGAATCACTAAGGATCAACAGACATTCGGCTCCCATACTTTACAACATCCAAAGTCCAGCTAATAAGGCCTTGTACTCGGCTTCATTATTGGATGTCCTAAAATTAAATCGTAGGACATACTCGAAACGCGTTCCTTCTGGTGAATGAACGAGAATTCCTGCTCCACACCCTTTTTCATTGGAAGAACCATCTTACGTACAAAGTGAAGGGATCGGATCCCATAGCGAAAGCTTGTAAACGCGTGTGCTTCGATCTTGTCTAAGAATTACAACAAAGAAAAGACATATAAGCATGAATAATTGGAAGTTAGTGATACATACCTTTCAAGACACATCTTCAATGTAGACACGAACGCTACCACAAAGTCTTCCTTGCTATCCTCTGGATCTGAAGAACTCGGTTTGTGGAAACCATCTTATAATTGAAAGGGAGATCGAGAAATCGAGAGACAGATATCTCGTTTGGAATTTCGGAAACTCAACAACTGTGGAACCAGGACAAAGGAAGGGGAATACCTCCCATCTTATAAGGGAGGAAGAGTGGTGGGGAAGTTGACTTCCCCACTCACCACTCTCCCACTTCCCACCATTGTCATTTCTTCCTTTCCCTTGTTTCTTTTTTTTTCTTTTTTTTTATTAAAACAATTTTAATTAAAATAATAATTAGTTAAATCTAATTTAATTAATTACAAAAAAAGAATTATCAATTTAATTAAATTAAATCTAATTTAATTTAACCAAATTAATATATCACATTAATTTTATTAAATTAAACTTAAATTAATCAACTATATTAGAATCAAATTCTAATATCCATCTCTCTCATAATTTTGAATCAAATTCAAAATTAAATTTATATTATAATGTATCAACATACATTATATTAATTTCATCTCATACAATTAACCTTAATTCCCTTTAACTAATTTGAACAATTCAAATTCTTTTCAAGACTAAATTTTCTCAACTATCCTTTACGAGCTAGCAAGGGGACCTAATGGACCTACAGATCGGAAGCTTCAACGATACGAGATTAATTGATTAAACTCATCAACTATATTAATCAACATTCGTTAAATGTCGGTCACTCCACTAAAGACCCACAGTTGCACTCTTCTCACTGTAGAATATTTTGCGTCCATGGATTTTGACCATTAATAGTAAGTAAATCCTTCACGAGTGTTCGTAACCACAGTTGGGTCAAACTACCGTTTTACCTCTGTATTACATCTTGTACCTTAAGTACCGCTGATCCTCTAATGAACAACCCGTTTATGGTCCAACCAATAACCGGAAGTCCCTCTCGGGCCAGTAAGAGGGTGGGGCCCCTTGTTCAAGTCTCGGAGTCAACATTTAAGATAACACTCATCTACTTACCCTAAAGTCGGGAATGAGTGAATTCCATCTTGTGTAGTTTTGTTCTCAACTCCCCACTCGATCTTGTCCCCAAAATGGCAGGCATATTGAGTCGGCGACTCGAGCCACTCTCACCCATACAAATCAAAGGATGAGCCCTAACAGGCAGGAGTCCATAACTCACTCAGGATTGAGATCAAGTTACATGGTCATCCTATTGAAATATTAATCTATTAGCTAATGGTGTTATAGTTAAAGATTAATTATTTCGTGGTCCGGTCTTATACAAACTCATTGTGTAGGATACCCCCACTCACATGTCTCCACTCGAACAACCTGGATCAAGTCATTTGTAACTATTACAAAGTGGACCATATCCATAATTTTACCAAGATAAGGTACCCAACCTTATCCATATACTATAGACCTTTTAAGTTACTATTGGAACATTATCCACCTGTATGTCAAATATATATTGTATATATATACACTGTATATCAATATATGCACTGTATATTAAATATATATTGTATATCTGCTATATACTTTTCCAGTTACATGACATAACCTCGGATGTTAGTTTATTAGATTTGGGTTAATGCAATTCTATCAATAACAACTTTATTGAATGAATATTTGTTTTATGTTTACAAACTACGAGTTTAGGGCATAAAAACCAACACAAAGTCCATTGTTGTTTGGAATCTCTCGTTAATTGATTGGGTGTCAATTTAGCCACAAAGTCGGCGACGACTTGTCCCGTTAGAGACACTTGTGGTTCAAAGCTGATGTCGTACTCGCTGAGCCCTAATGTCCACTTCATCAACCTCCCCGATGTCTCAGGCTTTTGGAAAACTTGACATAAAGGGAAATTAGTCAAGACGACGATCTTATGTGCTTGGAAATATGGCTGCAATCGTCGAGCCGAAGTAACCAAGGCCAATGCTAGCTTTTCAATACTTGGATATCTTGTCTCCACATTAGTCATAGACTTACTCGTATAATATACTGGGTTCTGAGTTCCTCCACTATCTCGGATCAAGACATAACTAAATGTTGTTTCTGAGACAGCCAGGTACAAATACAAACAGTCACCATGCTCTAGCTTCTAGAGTTAGGGTGTCGAACCTAGATACTCTTTTAATTTGACAAATGCCTACTCGCACTCATCTGTCCAATCAAACTTCCCTTTAGTCCAAAGAATTTTGAAGAACAAAAGACACTTGTGAGTAGACCGAGAAACAAACTGGATTAATGCAGCTATTCGCCCATTTAAACACTGGTGTTGTTTCAAATTTTTGGGAGACTCCATCTCTAAAACTGCCCTGATCTTATCTGAATTGGCTACAATTCTTCGTCGATTGACCATGAACCCGAGAAATTGTCCTAAAGAGACTCCAAACACACACTTGGTCGGGTTGAGCTTCATTTGATAATGTCTCAGTACGCCGAGAGCTTCCATCAGATCTTCTACATGTTGCTCGACTGTAACGCTTATTACCAGTACATCATCTACATAAACCTCCATGTTTCGCCCTATTTGCTTACTGAACATCATGTTTACCAACCCTTGATATGCGACTCCTACATTTTTAAGACCAAAGGGCATCACCTTATATCAATAAAGCCCTTGATCTGTCACAAATACGGTGTGCTCCTAGTCGGGTACATACATTTTTATTTAATTATAGCCCGAATAAGCATCCATAAAAGTTAACAACTCATGTCCAGTCGTGGCATCAACGAGCTGGTCGATCCTAGGAAGAGGAAAACTGTCTTTTGGGCATGCTTTATTAAGGTTGTGAAATCAACACACATTCTCCACTTCCCATTGGCTTTTTTCACCATCACTACATTAGAGAGCCACGCAGGATAATAATTCTTTAATGAATTCAACCTAGAGAAGTTTGTTAACCTCCTCAGAAATTACAGCACTTCGAGCAGCATCCACAGGTCGGCACTTCTGCTTAACGGGCTTACATCCCGAATTAATATTTAACCTATTGACTATTACATTTGGATCTATCCCCGACATGTCCTCATGGGACCATGCGAATACATCAGAATTGACTTGCATAAAATTAACAAGCTCCCATTTCACTAGGTCATGCAACCCCATCCCAATGCTGACAATCTTATCGGTTGATCATAGTTGTATTTTCTCGAGCTCTTGCATCGATGCTCCCCACTTGAATTCTTCGGTGGACCCGTCACATGAATCTTTTTCACCTGTTGGACTTCCATGGACTACCGCACAAGTTCAAGTGCCTTTCAATGCTGTGGCGTAACACTCCCTCGAAGCTTTTTGCTCGCCTTTTACGACACCTACACTGTTGTCGTTGGATATTTCATCACTTGGTGATAGGTCGAAGGGACAGCTTGTAGTTTGTGGACATAGGATCATCCAAGTATCGCATTGTATGCCGATGCGCCATCCATTATGATGAATTCGATCACCTTCCGAACTTCGTCTTGACCTTCACCAATGGTGACAGGAAGATCGGTACAGCCCTCTACCACAACAGATTCGCCAGAGAAGCCAACTAGGGGTGTTGGACACCGCTTCAATTGTGACTTCTCCCAGTCCAAAGCCAGATAAGTCGAGAGAGAAAGTATGTTAGTGGACGCTCCTCCATCAACGAGGACTCTTCAGACCTGCACATTATCAATTATTGGTGAGATGACTAATGCAATCATTATGCGGCAAATGAATTCCTTCCAAATCTGTCGAAGAGAAAGTTATTGCAGTTGTTGGCCAAACATATAAAGTGTTGACTTCATGCTAGGTTTCACGGATGAGGACCTTCGTCTTATTGCCTGAATGACCCCCACTCAGGCCGCCAAAGATGATGTTGATCACTACTGACCTTTTCCCGTCTGCCTCCCTCCTTTTCGGTGACGGCGACTTATCTTTGTCAACACGATCCGAACGGTCAAACTTCCTCTTCCCTTGGGTGGAGCATGCGTCTCTCTTACCCACGTACTTTTTCAGATGCCCCACCTAATCAGGTTCTCAATCTGATCTCTTAGGTCATAACACTGAGAAGTTTCGTGACCATGATCCCTATGGAATTTACAATTTTTATTTTTATTTTTTTTTGTCTAGGCTCGACTTCATCTTACTCGACTTTTCCAACATTGTATGTAGATCACTATTCTTGATGTTGGCCAAAATTTATGAGAACGGAACATTAAGAGGAGTATACCGGTCGAATTCCCTCAAATGAAAGTCAGAACTCGTACCGTCCACTCTTGTCGTTGTCGGTTGTCATGAGTCGACTTCTTTTGCTCAGGGTCACGATTCAAATAACTCTTTTTTGGACATGTTTGGATGTAACCGTATGATGTTGCAGTTGTTTTACTCGGAGTACATCTTCTGCATGCATATATTGACATAAACGCTGGATAGCTTCGCTATAGGTTCGAGCTGGCTGCAGGGCATAAGATTGAATTATATCCGAATTATTTATAGTTGACATAAACGTCATTCTGGCTACATCATCTGAGCAATCGAGTACTTGGTCTTTTCAGCCATGAACCTTCCAACGAACTCCCGCAACGACTCATCATCTGTTTGATGGATAGTAAGGAGGTGTGTGTCCGGCTTTTTCCTGTCATGTTGCGCAAAAAATTGATTAATGAAAACCTTCCTTAATTTTCTTCATGAGCCAATGAAGTGGGGCTTCAATTGCTGGTACCATGACCAGGCTTGGCCCTTTAGAGTAACAGAAAAAGCTCTGCACTTCATTTCGTCCCCTGCTGCGCTCAACTCAATTAAGCCTTCATATAACTCGATATGATCTACTGGATCGGTTAATCCATCATACGGCTTTATGTCTGGCTTCTTCATTTTTGGTGGGAGGCAATATGCCATTATGGGAGTCGTAAAAGGGGGGATCCTCTCGTTCTCCCAACTCCACCCAATTGGCATCATCTGTCTTGTAACTTGGCCTTAAAGCTTCAAAATCGTTTTGAAGCTTGCTGATCACCTCCTTCATTGAATCTTGTACCTCAGGTATATCCACCATCGCCTAATATGTCGATGTCGTCGCGGCCTTGCAGCCTTTGGTTGGTGTTAGATTGCACACCTCTAGTGGCTGGTGTAGACCCCAAGTTTGGAGTGTTGGGGGGTTTGTTGCCCTGCTTGTTGAGGCACATTGCGTTCATTCAATGTTCGGCGAAGGTCTGGTACTTCCGATGTAATATGCACTGTGAGACCTTCTCTTAGATCGAGCGTGGCTGTTCTCCTCGATCCCAAATTTAGACGCTCGTGTACTGACACACGAGGCTTAATGTCTTCATCTCTCGATAGTGCAGGAGCTTTTCCGCATGACGGATCTCTAGGGATGGGAACTCGGCGGTACGTTCTTGCACATCAATATCTCGAACCCTAACCGACGGTCCCAAAACGTCCCCTGTTGTCGCCTCTGAAATTTGACGACGATGTAATGTCGTGGTCAATTCTGCAATTTCCACCCTCAGATGGGCAACTCCTTCAAGTTCATAACGAAATTCGTTGAGTTCAGCGCGTAACCCTACCAATTCTTGGCCCATTTATCTAGCCGTACTTGAAGTACTGGGCCGAGAGGCGTTTTTTCTTGCTCCGTCACCCTGCATCAAGGGTGGTCTTCCCCGCCCATGGGTTGGGGTACGTGCAGTATTATGAGTACGGCTGCTTGTGAATGATCGTTGAGATAAGTTGTCTTCCGCCATTGCTGTGTTGGTTTGCACTTGGCTCTTAAGAGATTTAAGATTCACATAAACTTTCGTTTCCCACAAACGGTGCCAATTGTTTGTACCGAAAAATATCGATAGTCACAATAGATCTTCGAGAACACTCTAAGATAGATAAACCTGCAAAAACAAGTTAGCACTCAAACGATCTTGTTAGTCTTTATGCTAAGTAATTCCTTTAAATTTGAGTTGATCAGTTTTTGCGTACCAGATACCTTAGCTTGAATTGGTATTTATAGGAGATGAGAAAAGTAACCGTTGGAGAGATAGAGACCCTCATTTGAATTAGACGGTTCCAATTTCGCAGAAATAGGGAAACACGCGTTTAGTGGGGGGAAGCGGTTGACTCTCAGTGTAGGTAAGATTCAAAAACCGTTCAACGAATGCTTAGGTCAGCTTTTATCCGAACTGGTCCCCCTTTTTAAGTAGCATTCACTGTATATCTTTTCCTTCTGATTAAATTGAGTGATGACGTGTCCTAAAACTTGAAGGTTAAACAGTGGAAATTTGATTTGTTGAGATTGAAAGCACCACGTGTTGTCATATGATCTGTCCATGTCATCCACCACGTCACCAAAATTTCTGATACTACGTTACTGCCACATCATTGCCATGGTGGCATAATTTGACTATTAGATGTCACGTCACCTGCCACATGTGCTTTTTCTTCCCCAACTTGTTTTGGCTATAAATTATTCGTTTGAACTCTAATTTGAGTGATTCAAAATGCATTGAATTCGTCTTTCCAAGCTCTAAGCTATGAACATTTTAAAACACTAAAATCATCAATAAATAAAGTTTGTTATCATTAAAATATTTGATACGATTAAAGTTCATAAAGCTAACAATTCATCTATTTTTACCTTGATGGGAAGGTTCAGCTTCTGATTCAAGAGTTTTACGAGATGCTGTATCTAGGATGAATATATTAAAGATTCCAAAGGTAACATATATAATATATAAATTGCTATATAGTTTGGGTTGGACTTTTATATAAAAAAAATGGCTCAGAATCTCTATTTATGGACATTCTCAAGTATTCAATTAGTTTATTTAGGTTGTTACTATCTATGTGATGGCTATACAAGCGGTGAAAGATTTCTGGCACCTTATATACGACAATGATATCAATTAAATGATTGAATGCAAGGACACCAACCAAGAACTCCAACTGAATTTTTTAACATGAAGCACTCCTCATAAAGAAATGTAATATTTAACAAGCATTTGGACTATTAAAAGGTCGATGGACTATTCTTCGAGGGAAATCTTATTATCTCGTAAAAGTTCAATGTCAGATGATCATAGCTTGTTGTCTCATTCACAATCTTATAAGAAGAGAAATGCTTTTTGATCCTTTAGAAGAAGAAGTTTGAGACACTCATTCAAGTACTTTTGACATGGACAGTGTTTGGGGAGGGGAATACCCTGGACACGTGGAGGACCCCCATTGATGCTCCAAGATGGCTCATGAGTCATGCCCAGCTCGGATAGCCGAGATGGCCGCCACCAACGCCGACAAATGCTAAGTATGAGGGCCGAGGTGAGCCTGGCCTAGGTCTGACCTACCGGGGAGCTCGGTAGGGACCGAGATGAGCAACTGTCTGCAGCGTGATTATCGGGCGTAACCGTCGGTCCCGAGATTACCGGGTGTAACCGACGGCCCCGAGATTACCGAATGTAACAGTCGCGAGATTAGCGGGACTACCACCCATAAGTAGAGGACTTCACTCCACGATCAGGTACGATGATTTCTGGCTCCGAACTAAACTTGGAATCCGACCTATACTGACTTGATCGTCGGAGTGCTCACCTTTTTGTGCAGGTCCGCCCAAGTGTTCAGGTCGGTCCGGAGGCCGAGTTCGAGCTACAATCAGGAACACACTGTTGTGCACATCTCTGCATAAAC
>NW_019105019.1:18281-32629 GCF_001995035.1 Momordica charantia
CCTCAATTAAGTCATTGAAATTTTAGAATTACATTTACTTAGTTCTGTATTTTTAAAATTTTCTAATATGTCTCTAGTTGTAAATTAAGTATTTATCTTTTTACATTTCGTTAAACTAACATAATTAACCTCATGTAATTATTAGACAAAATTATAAAAGAATTAATTGGTTTCACGATTAAATTTATAATTTAATATTATTCAAAGGCTTTACTTAATTAATAAAAGAATTAACTGGAATGACTTTTCAAAAAAAAAAAAGAAGAAGAAAAAAGGAACTGGAATGATCTTTGAATCCCCTTCTTCTTTTATCGCCATTCCTTATTTTTTTTCATTGATGCCACACAGTCTCCTCACTTTTCTACAAAATCTTGTTGCCGCCATCATCACTGAACTTCAGGTGCTTGTTGGCACCAAACGCGGAAAATATGCATCAAGATCTTGAAAATTACTAAAATTTCCATATTTCTTTAAAAAATAGCAAAATTCCTTACAATTTACCAGCAAAATCTTTCGCATTAAATATCACAATCTCTTTTAATTGTTGGAGAAATATGCATAGAAAACCTAAGGAAACACAAAATTAAAAATCCGAACTGTGGCCATTCAAATAGTCATATATAAAGTTACGTCTTTTTTACATAACGTTTACAAAAAAACGTACCAGTTCAAAGTTGTGATTATTCAATTTTAACAAAAATAATTTTATTCAAAAAATTCCAACACTAATTTATTATGAAAAAATCTCTAAACCCAATCTAAAATAGCATAAGTATGAAGATTATAATTTGCAATTTGTTTGAGTTCCGCCGTAACTTTTTTTTATCCATTTTACTTTTGCCTTTATAAAATTACTAAAATATCCATGTTTTCTTTAAAAGTAAAATTCACTACCATTTTGATTCCCTCCATAAATCTTTTACCTTAAACATCACAATAAAAAATCTTAACTTTTAATTTAAAGAATCAATTACAAATTAGAAAAAAATCTCAATTTGAAAAATCTAAGTACTATTTTAATATGAAAAAATCTACAAAAAAATGACAAAGTCTCTAAAAAAATTGGTTGAAATTACAAAATGGAATGATTAAATATTTAATTAAAATCGAATTTCCATAATCCCAATTTAAAAGCGCATAAGTGTGAAGACAATTTAAAATTTGTAATTTGCTTCCGTAACTTTCTTTTTTATCCCTTTTTACTTTTGCCTTGGTAAAATTACTAAAATATCCATATTTTTTTTAAAGTAAAATTCTCTACAATTTAGATTCCCTCAATAAATCTTTCACCTTAAACATCACAATTATTTTTTAATTTAAATCTAATATGAAAAAATCTTAACCTTTTAATTTAAAGAATCAATTACAAATTACAAAAAATATCAATTTGAAAAATGTAAGGACTATTTTAATATGAAAAAATCTAAAAAAATGTTGAAAAAATCTCTAAAAAAATTTGTTGAAATTACAAAAGGGAATGATTAAATATTTAATTAAAATCGAATTTCCATGATCCCAATCTAAAATTGAATAATTTGAAGATTACAATTTGCAATTTGCAATTGGTTCGTGACTCCTCCCTAATTTATTTTTGATCCCTTTTGCAAAATTACTAAAATAGTCATGTTTCTTAAAGAAAAAGCAAAATTTTGTACAATTTTGATTTCCTCCATAAATGGTACATCACAATCTTCTTTTTATTTAAATCTAATATGAAAAAATCTTAACCTTTTTAATTTAAAGAATCAATTACAAAATTTTGAAATTTGAAAAATCAAGTACTAATTTAAAAATGGAAAAAATCTTAAAAAAAAAAACTGTTCAAATTACAAAATGGAATGATTAAATATTTAATTAAAATCGTGCCATTATCCCAATTTAAAATGGCATAATCCGAAATCCCAATCTAAAATTGCATAAAGTGGGAAACCCTAATCTAAACTCAGTAAAATCTTAAAAGAATCTTGGATTTCGAAACCCTAATCGCAAACATCTCCCCAATTCCTCCTTGACCGACAGCTATTCAAGCGACTCCCACGGCACACTGAGGCGACGGCGGCGAACTTCTTCTTCGGTAACTGACGGCGGCGAACTTCTTCTTCGATAACCTACGGCTAACCGTTGCCACGACTATATCACTGACCTTCGTCTTCTCGTCTTCGTTGGCTAGGGTTCACGATAACTTCGGCGTTTCTCTCCAATATCCCTTCTGTTCCTGTTGAAGATGGCTACTGCATCAGGTATTATTTCCAATGCGACAATTTTACCTAAAAAATTACGTATCGTAGGAATGTAGGATTATGAACATAGTCTCACCTTTCTTGTTCGCCCGTGTTTTGTGGTTTGTGCATTATTGAACCAAAGCCAATTCTGGATGTCCTTAATATTTTTTTGCAGGTGCTTTCAAATCTAGGGAGGATCATCGCAAGCAACTTGAATTGGAGGAAGCACGTAAAGCAGGGCTTGCGCCGGCTGAGGTTGATGAAGATGGGAAAGAAATCAACCCTCATATTCCTCAATATATGTCCTCTGCACCTTGGTATCTTAATGCTGAGAGACCAGTAAGTTTCTCTCTCTTCCCCACTTTCTAGATTTTATGTTGGTTCATGATGATTTAAGTTGTTTTGATTTTATTCCAGAGTTTAAAACATCAAAGGAAATGGAAATCAGATCCGAATTATACAAAATCTTGGTATGATAGAGGCGCAAAAATACATCAGGCAGACAAGTACARGAAGGGTGCATGTGAAAAGTAAGTCGGATGAATCTCTCCTTGTTCACCGTTATGTGTACTCCTCGGCCTATGGCTCTTGGCATGGACGTGTGCATAGTTCATTCATAATCATGGGATTGTGACTGTACCAGAAACTCATTTACAATTTTAAGGTTTGAGAATGGATCATGTACTAGGCACGTGTTTTTTTGTCCAAAAAAGCTAGTTATTTAGACTGCTCTATGTCTTGTAGTCCACTTGCTAGAATGTTAGGCTTTAAATTTAATTATTTTAAAGATATTTTGTTCTTTGATTTCCTTCTATGCACGAGGATGTAGCTTAAATTGGTCATGGTGTCACTGAACTTGTACAGTGTCAATTTATGAACTTTGGTTGATATATATGCGCTTTTGCTTTTGGATGGAATGGAATGAATATATTGGAGATGAGTATTCTTTACATTATGGAGTGCACCTCCCTCGACAATACAGGTCTAAAGTATAATAGGTTTGGAACTATAATCTTAACTCAGTTTAGGGGTTTTGTGGTGATATATGCAGTGGAAATTCCCTTTATATTAATCTTTCTCACCTGTTGTTTGTAATATTTTTCAAGCATATCCTGTTATTTAATTTAGCTTCCTTGTGACTTATATGTCGCGTATATTCTATTGCTTGTATAGTTGTGGAGCAATGACACATGAGGCAAAGTTATGTATGGAAAGGCCCCGAAAGACAGGAGCGAAATGGACTAACATGCACATAGCACCAGATTAGAAGATAGAGACATTTGAACTAGATTATGATGGAAAAAGAGATCGTTGGAATGGTTATGATCCAGCAACCTATGCTCGTGTCATTGAGAGGTATGAAGCTAGAGATGAAGCAAGGAGAAAATTTTTGAAAGAACAACAACTTAAAGAATTGGAAGGGAAAAATAATAAGCAGAGTGAGGATGCTGCTGAAGTTAGTGATGAAGATGAGGATGAAGATGATTTGAAGNCACGTGTTTTTTTGTCCAAAAAAGCTAGTTATTTAGACTGCTCTATGTCTTGTAGTCCACTTGCTAGAATGTTAGGCTTTAAATTTAATTATTTTTAAGATATTTTGTTGTTTGATTTCCTTCTATGCACGAGGATGTAGCTTAAATTGGTCATGGTGTCACTGAACTTGTAAACTTTAAATGAATATCAATTTATGAACTTTGGTTGATATATATGCGCTTTTGCTTTTGGATGGAATGGAATGAATATATTGGAGATGAGTATTCTTTACATTATGGAGTAATAATACAGGTCTAAAGTATAATAGGTTTGGAGCTATAATCTTAACTCGGTTTAGGGGTTTTGTGGTGATATATGCAGTGGAAATTCCCTTTATATTAATCTTTCTCACCTATCGTTTATAATATTTTTCAAGCATATCCTGTTATTTAATTTAGCTTCCTTGTGACTTATATGTCGCGTATATTCTATTGCTTGTCCAGTTGTGGAGCAATGACACATGATGCAAAGTCATGCATGGAAAGGCCCCGAAAGAAAGCAGCGAAATGGACAAACATGCACATAGCACCAGATGAGAAGATCGAGACGTTTGAACTAGATTATGATGGAAAAAGAGATCGTTGGAATGGTTATGAACCAGCAACCTATGGTCGTGTCATTGAGAGTTATGAAGCTAGAGATGAAGCAAGGAGAAAATTTTTGAAAGAACAACAACTTAAAGAATTGGAAGGGAAAAATAATAAGCAGAGTGAGGATGCTGCTGAAGTTAGTGATGAAGATGAGGATGAAGATGATTTGAAGATTGACGAGGCAAAGGTTGACGAAAGTAAACAAATGGACTTTGCAAAAGTTGAGAAGCGTATTCGCACGATGGGTGGTGGAAGCACAGGAACTGTAAGGTATGTCTTGTAATGTTTTTATGTTTGTTTATCCATTTATGTCTGCCCTGCTTAGCTCTTTTCTAGAACTTCTGAATGCTGCTAATTATTTCTTCACATCTTAGGAACTTGCGTATTCGAGAGCATACAGCAAAATATCTTTTAAATCTTGATGTCAATTCAGCGCATTATGATCCCAAAACTCGGTCCATGCGGGAAGATCCTCTTCCTGATGCTGATCCAAATGAGAAATTTTATGGAGCAAGCATCGGAACATGGGATCACAAAGTTTCTATTTGCTCTAAATTTCAACAAAGTAATAGTTATTAATGTAGCATGAATCTAATATATCGATCATCTTTGTTATAATAGGGTGATAAGCAAAACAGAATCAGTGGGCAGGCTTTGGATTTCAAGCAACTCAATGTGCATGCTTTGGTAGCATATGACAATGGTCAAGATATCCATCTGCAAGTTGCTCCATCACAAGCTGAACTTCTATATAAGAACTACAACGTTATTAAAGAGAAGTTGAAGTTACATACAAAGGATGCTATTATGGAGAAGTATGGGAATGTGGCTGCCGAGGAAAATCTGCCTCAGGAACTTTTACTGGGACAGAGTGAGAGGCAAGTTGAATATGACCGTGCTGGCAGAATTGTTAGAGGCCTGGTATTAAATCTATCTATCTGAACACATTCTTTTTATGTCCCTTCCCAAAGAATTACTTCACTGTCAATTTGTTAGGATGAATATTTAATCGACCTTGAGTTATTACCTTGTTTTGTTTTGCCGTTGTATCCATCCTGTCACATGTTTGCTACTTCTGCTGAATATTTATACCTGGAAATAATTAGTCTTTTGAATGTATTTTATTTTCTGTATCACGAAGATGATTTTCTGAAACATAACAAGCCGAGTGAGGATGTTGAAGTTAGTGATGAAGATGATTTGAAGGTTGACGAGGCAAAGGTTGACGAAAGCAAACAAATGGACTTTGCAAAAGTTGAGAAGCGTGTTCGTACGAGGGGTGGTGGAAGCACGGGAACTGTAAGGTATGTCTTGTAATATTTTTATGTTTATTTATCCATTTATGTCTCTCCTGCTTGGCTCTTTCGAGAACTTTTGAAAATTATTTCCTCACGTTTTAGGAACTTGTGTATTCAAGAGGATACAGCAAAATGTGTTTTAAATCTTGATGTCAATTCTGTGGATTATGATCCCGAAAACTCAGTCCATGCGTGAAGATCTGATCCAAACGAGAAATTTTATGGAGTAAGTATCAGAACCTGGGATCACAGAGTTTCTATTTGCTCTAAATTTAAAAAAAGGAATCTAATATGTCGATCATCTTTGTTAAACCAAAACAGAATCAGTGGGCAAGGTCTGGATTTCAAGAAACTCAATGTGCATGCATTTGACAAAGGTGAAGATATCCATGTGCAAGCTGCTTCATCACAAGCTGAACTTGTCTATTTTTGTTTGTTCATGGGTGCATGTGGATTGGGGGAGTGAGTCAAAGTGGATAAGAAAATGTCTGTTACAATTTTGTTACAATTTTGAAAATGCATGTTTGATTGGCTGTATTAGCCATTATGTTAGGATCCGGTGATCCACTTTTGGAAAAATATGTCTATGATATTGTGAAGTTTTTGACAATAAATGTATCTCTAAAATTTATCATTCATTAGGCCTATCCAATAATACTTTGTTTTAACAATGTTATTTCTGGATTTCTCTAAGGGGCCGTTTGGTTGGAATTTCAAAAAGTTAGTAAGTTGCCTGCGAGTCAAAGATAATTGATAATTGTGTTTGGTTCTATATTTGTTTGGGATTGAGATGCCTGATATTAAAATAACTGTGTTTCTGTATGTTTATGCTGTCCGATTACTCTAGATATATGATTTTTTTGTCAATCTAAACATTGATTAATAACTAATTAAATTTAATTAAAATAAATAACATAAATTAAATTATTTTAAGTTATTAATTATTTTATATAAAAATTTTAAATTTATAATTTTAGTTATATTGTCAATTTAGTACAATGGTCAATTGAATAATTAATAATAAATATTGTTTAACTAAAATTCAATATATATTTGGTAAAGTGTTATCATTGTATAAAGTATTAAAATTAACATTTTTTAAAAAAAAAAAGAAAAAAAAGTTGCTTCAATTCTTCAAATTTCTAGTTCTAATTTTTTTTTTTTTTGAGTTTAGAGTTGATTTTAAACCCTAATTAGAAAAATAAGGTGGAGTTTAAATAATTTAGGCCCCAATTTGTTTTCCCCAAAAATACAAAAACCACAGTTTTTTTGATAGTTGATACCCATTTCTATCGTCTTTACTTACCAGTAAGATCGGCGTAAAATTTTGTAGTTTTATTTTAACGTATTTGAAACATGATATTTATATAAATATTTAAAATGTTAAATGCAATTTGGTTATTTTCTCTCTTTTATGTTTATCTCATCAACATTTTCTCTTTTTTTTTTTCTCTTTGTATCTAACACAAAAGTGATGGGTTGATTTTTGCACTGAAATCAATAATTATCGGTTTATTGTAAAAAGAAAACATATAAATTATTAATTTGTTTTAAAACTCACATTTTTTAATCGGATACTCGTTCTGATACCATATCAATATCCATGGGTTCTATCTCAAAAGCATGACAATGAGAGAAGTAATCCATGTCTATTATAAACTATGTAAGGTCCCTTTTCTTTTCAACGTGGGATTCTTAACGTGCACCCATGGAAAAAAATAAGATGTGAGGAGGCAATGGTAAAGCTTCAAAATTATTGTTGGACTATTATTTTTTGAAAAAGTTTTAAAATTATTTAATTAAATATAAAAATAAAAAGAAAACCTGACTTTGAAAATTTTTAATTTTAAGATAAAATATAGTATTAAATATGTATAAAGAAAATTGAAATCAGAACGGAAAGATTAGATTTCTGAAACAACAAATGTAAAAATTGGAGAATTTAGTAATGAGAAATACGTCCTAACAATCCATAAATCAAGATCTAATGTCATTATACATATTTTTGTCTCCATCAATGAATGCCACTTCAAAACCTAAATATCAAATACAGAGGAAAAATAAAAACTAAATATCAAATAGAAGAGTGGCTCACGTAAAAAATGTGAGGAATTTATAGAGCCCACATTATAATTTTTAAAAAATTGAATATGGAAACTTTGTGAAGTTGTCCTGTAAGAATTTCAATTGCCTGTCCCAACAATAATATGAAATGGTTATAATATTATCATTTAATTTAGTTAGATTGAAAATTAATATGCCTCCTAGCCCAGCCTAGCCTCTTCCAAAGCCTTGTAATTTATTATAAAACTGGGTTTTTCGACTTTCACATAGGATGAAAAGACACACCATGATGATCCCACGAAGGATTTTCTTAACTAACCTAACCTACATSTATTGTAAATATTATTTAGTCGCAATATTTCCTTAAATGTTTAAAGAACGAACTGGTTCCGTATTATTTGATCGACATGTGGTAGAGTCTTGATGTAAATGTTGAATTCATGAACATATGAAAATGTCGATATGTCAATGAAAATTTAGTACTTTTGGTCTTAAATAATAGAAAGTCCGRTGTTCAAACCCTGAGAAATTGTAATCAACTATTCAAACCTTGAGAAATTTTAGATGATCTCGTCCTCGACTAGAAGAAACTTTCTGAAGCTCTCRAGAATGTAAGAAATTCAATTGCCTCTCCCAATAATGATATGAAATGGTTATAATATTATCATTTGATTTAGTTAGATTGAAAATTAATTGCCCCTCCTGGCCTAGCCTAGCCTCTTCTCTTCCAAATCCTTGTAATTTGTTATAAAAATGGTGTTTTCGACTTCAATTTTTTCCCGGAGGAGGAAAAAAGGAAAAAAAGGAGGGGAGGGATGAAAGAAAGCGTAAATACAATGTGAGATGGAAGAGCGAGGTATGAGATATTTTCTTGCTTTAGTCAAATAGGTTTGGTCGCAAAGTTTGAATTGCAAGTTAGATTTGTTCTTTGTGTGGCTCAACATAATGGATTTATGCACGCAACTGCAGAGGACATGGAGGCATATAGGATGAATGTAAGGACACATTAATSATTTGGTACATTATTGGTTTTGGGAATTAAAAAAAAAATTAAGAAGAAAATTGGAAATTATGGTGAAGGGCACTKTAGACATCGTATTTGGTCCGGCTTCATTTTAGTTTTATTTTTAATTATTTATTTTTTATTTTATTAAATACTATAGGATTACTTTATTATTGGTTATAAACTAAAGTTTAAATTAAATTTTAAAAAATAGATTTTGTTTTAAAGAATTTGATCTAAAATTAAAATAAAAGAAATAAAAAGATTTGATTTTATTTATATAATTTTGTTTTAAATAAAGGTTTTTGAATTAAAAAATTTAGATTCTATTTTGGTTAAAAATAAACATTTGGTTTCTCCTCCCGTTTTTCCTTGTCAAAACCGAACGCTTTCCCTTCCCTTTTTCTCTGGTTTTACTCAACTCACRCATTTTTTTTTGTATATTTAAAGGGCACACAACACACAGAGGGAAAGAGAAAAAAAAAACAGAGAGCACAAGAATGATTTGGGTGAAACGAAATTTTTTTATTTTTTCCCTTAGTCTCTAAAGGCGGTTCAATAGAACCAACACACAACAAGACTCCGGTGCACATCTCATGACCTCCATTGCTGCCTTGAGACCATCTTGCGGTGATAGACCGACGACGACGAARAGTCCAGCGACCCACTCTAACACACATCCGTGGTAAAAATCTTTGCACAGTATACCCCTGCACTTCTTTTAATAATAATAAAAAAAATTCTTTTTAACAAAAAAAAAAAAATTTTCCTTTTAAAGGAAATAAACTTTTTAAAATAAGTTTTGAAAAATAATGATAATTTTACTTAAAGTAAAATAAAATAATTTTTTAAATAAAGTAAACAAAAAGTTAATTTCATTTAAATAAAAAATTTTGCATTAAAGTTTTGTAAGTTAAAAAAAAAATAATAAGAGTTTTTATAAACTAAAATCTTGTTTAAAAATAAATTGGATTGTTTAAAATTTCCATTCAAGTTCTTAATTTTGTTTTCTTATTTTTTTATTTATTTTTAGAAAGAGAATTTCTGTTGCAGAGATTTAAAAAAATAGAGGATTTAAAGAAAATTGTTTTCTAGGAATTTGTTTTAAAATAAAATATTATCTTGTAACATGAGTATCATTTTAGAAAAGATCTTAACAATTTGTTTTAAGTAAAATTGATTTTTTGAAAATTAGAAATAAAAGATTTTCTTGAAAAAATCTTTTTAATGTCAAAATACATAAAAAAAATTATTTTTTTTTGTTTTAATTTAACAAAATTTGTTGGTTTTTTTTAGTTTAAAATATAAATTAAACTTTTTGTTTTTTTAAAAGAGTACAATGTTTACATCTTAGGGTGTTGACATAGTTGTAAGATRTTGATCTTTTTTCGAACGGGTGTCGTAAGGTGCTAACACTTCCCTATGCAATCTGTTTTTACACCTCGTAGCGAGACCCGTATGTGTGGGTTTTGATGGTGTGACATGTGGTTGTGATTAAGAAGAAAAAGAAAAAAAAAGAAGTACGAAAAGAAGGGGATTTTGGGTTGAATAAGACCCGTACTGTTTTTTAATCACCCTCTTTAAAATCCATGTTTTCTAGACGTCTTTTGCCTTTTATGTTTCGCTCCCCGTTCTCTCTCTCATCCCTCCCTCCCTTCTTCTCTTCCTATATTTTCGAACTTTCACTTCTCTTTTCCAGCTTGAATTTACGAAAAAAACACCCCCTTTCAAACCTTGAATTTACCAAAAAAACACCCCCTTTCAAACCTTCCATCGCTTCAGAAGCGATTTCGATTTCCAGACGTCGCTTCGGTGCTCTCTTGCTCTCTCTCTAGTTCTCTCCTCTCGCTTTTTTTCTGTTTTCGTAATGATAGGGAAAAGATACACCCAATAATTTTTTTAATTAAATTTTAAATTTGATACTTTCACGTGAATCGAAGTGAATTAAATTTTAAATTTAAAATCCAATCATAATTAAAATTAGGAGATTAAAAAGGGATTTTAAAGGACAGAAAAAAATAYTAAACAAATTTGATTTAAATTTCAAATTTGGATATGAATATACAAAAATTAAGGAGATTGATAATCTGTTTCCCTTAATTCTAATGGTCAAAATTTTAATTAAAAAATTTTTAATCTCTTAAGTTATTTGTTAATCATTTTGAATTTGACCAAACATTATATTTATTTACTTTCTATTGATTTAATTTTGTTTATAATTTCATTTAAATTAAACCAAATTTTATTAATAATTATTTAGATAAATAAGATAAACCACATTATATTTCAAAATATTTGAAATTATTCACTTTATAAATCGATAAATATTCATTCAAAATTCRTTCAATAATTTAAGAAATTTATTCATAGATTCTTAAGTAATTAAATTAAATTAGAAATCACAATTTCTCCCCCSWTCCCTCTCTCCCGTTCTTCTCTCTCCAGTTCTTCCCTCTCGCTCTCTCCCATTCTTCTCTCTCCCTCATCTCTCGCTCTCTCTCGTTCTTCCCTCTCCTTCATCTCTCGCCTCTCCSTTTCTTCCCTCTCTCCCTCATCTCTCACTCTCTCTCTCGTTCCCTTTCTTCCTCATCTCTCGCTCTCTCACTCTGTCTTCCCTCTCTCCGTCATCTCTCACTCTGTCTTCCCTCTCTCCCTCATCTCTCGCTCTCTCCCTCTGTCTTCCAGGCATTTTCCGGTGATAATCTTCTTTGACGGTGGGTCTCACATCTGTGCCAGCAGCATCTCCTCCCCGTCACCGTCTTCTTGGCGATTTTCTAAATATTTTAAAAAATTTGGATAGTTTTTCTCAACTGGGATTTTGGAAAAATGATAACAGAAGAAATCAAGGAAGTGGGAGAGAAGAAGAAAATTCTGGAAAAAGAGGAAGGGAGATAGAGGGACGGAATAAGGGAGCAATCTAAAAAATTAGTGGAGGGGTAGTGAAAGTAATTCGATATCTAGGTGACGTTAGCAAATGCATAGAAAACATGGGTTTGAAAAATGGTAAGATGCTCAAAGTTTGTTCATAATTGGTGGCTGAGAACCTTGGTTTTGAAGCTGTAATTGAAGAACTCAACAACTGAAATTAGATGGAAAATTTGGTAATTAAGCTTGCTCCTATGGAATAGAATATTTACGTGAATGGGTTTCGATTTAAAATAGAGTTCATGGTGTCTTCGTTTTGCTTTTGAATCTATGGATGCTTTAAGATTAATTATGTGTGCCAAAATTTGGGATTTAGTGAAAGAAGAATCTGTTAGGATTTTTCACGATAGAATAAGAAGGAAAAAGAAGAAAAAGAAAAAGAAATGTAGAAATTGATGTCGTTGGTCCCGATTGAAGAGGGAAAACCAAGTATATAGAAGTTAAGATTTTATTGTTGGGTTTATTGGGGTTTATGAGTTATTGGTTAATGGCTGTAAAATGGAAATGTAATGGATTTTGATAAAGAGGAGTTTTCATGGAATAAGGAAAGRCAGAAGAAAGGAAGGAGTGAAGATAAATTGTGGGTTTGAAATTTGTACAAGAAACGAGGAAAGAGGGTGGAGTTGTGGGTGGTTGAYGTGGGAGAGAGAGAAAGAAATCAAGGATAAAAGTAAATGATAAATAAARGTAAAAAAGAAATGGTGTATTTACGAGGGTTTGGGAAGAGAGAGAAATTGATTGAAGGCTTGTGGGACCCACTCGTAAGATAATATGAGAGAGAAAATATGAGTTTTTAATGAAGGAAGAGAATGACTTATTTAATGGGTAATTGATTTTATTTTGAAGATAATGTGATTTAAGTTGGGATAAAGTTTATGTTGGAATTAAGTGAATTAATTTTGTATTGAATTGATATTTCAKGTTAGACAGAGATTGAAACCACAARCACCTCAGTTGAAGGATGTGTGAGTGATTACTTTATTAAACATTTTGGATATTATTATTCGATTTATGGGTGATTATTTTCATCAATGTTTTTAGATATTTACTATTATAGAATTTAGAGAAATTATATATATGATATATTTGTTGAGAATGAAAAAAACTCTCGCTGTTTGAGATTTTAGAAATGTTTTAGAAGGTAGAGAAATGTTCTATGATTTAGAAAAATATTTGAAGTTTAAGAAATGTTCAAATTAGAACGAACTAAAATCTGTCCAAGTGAGAATTTAGAAATGTTGATGAGAATTTTTAAATACTTTATGATTCCAAAGAAATGTTTAAAGTTTATTTAATGTTGTTAGAAAGAATGATTTTATAAATGTTTYGAGAATAACTSTATTTAATAAGGATTAGAAATGTTTTATGTTTTAGAGAATTGTACGAAGTTTTTAGAATGAAAGATTTCAGAAAGAATTTGAGAAACTTTTATGAAATGTTATTAAGACCGAGAGATTTCATAAATTGTTTTAGAATTTTTATGAAATCAAGATTTCAAAAATAATTTGAGAAAGAAAATCTTATGAGAGGTATTCTTAGAAAGAAATGTTTGAGAAAGTTTAGAAAGAAATATTTAAGAAGTGGAGCCTCTYTCAAAGCCTTGTAATTTGTTATAAAAATGGGTGTTTCGACTTCTATTTTTGCTACGAATACGAAAAAGGGAGAGGGATGAAAGAAACCATAAATACAATGTGAGATGAAACGGGCAATTAGATTTGTTCTTTGTGTGGCTCAACATAATGGATTTATGCAAGTAACTGCAGAGGACATGGAGGCATATAGGATGAAGAAGACATGATGATCCCACRAARGATTTTCTTAACTAACTTAACCTACATGTATTGTAAATATTATTTAGTCACAATATTTCCTTAAATGTATAAGGAACAAACTGGTTCCGTATTTGTTGATCGACCTATGATAGAGATCACTTTATGTAAATGTAAATGGTGAATTCATSAACATATGAAAATTTCAAATTTTGTAAAATTATAAACTTTTTGCTAGACTTAAAAATATATATTTATTTTATGGTATTTTTATAATTTTACTTCTAAGAAATATTTGAAATTTATTTTAGGCTAAATATATAACATCACTCCTATTCTTTTATTCGAATCCTYTCCCCAACATGTTGTACTAAAAAAAATAAAAATTCYCATTTTAGTCATCAATTTTTTTAAATTCTCAATTTTACCTTTAGTATATTAAAAATTTTAAATTAGCTCATTTCACAAATAATTTGTTAAAATTTATTAACAAAAAATTGAGAAACTATTAAATTATTGTTTTATTAACTTATTTAAATATGTTTTGGGAAGAGAATACCCTGGACACGTGGAGGACCCCTATTGKTGCTCCAAGATGACTCATGAGTCATGCCCAGCTCGGACCGCCGAGATCACCATCACTAGCGTTGACAGATGCTAAGTATGAGGGCCGAGGTGAACGTGGCCGAGGTCCGATCTACCAGGAGCTCGGTGGGGGCCGAGGTGAGCTACTGTCAGCGGCGTGATTATCGGGTGTAACCGTCGGTCCCGAGATTACCGGGTGTAACCGTCGCGAGATTAGCGGGACTACCACCCATAAGTAGAGGACCTCACTCCGGGATCAGGTACGATGATTTTCTGACCTCGAACTAAACTGGGAATCCGACCTATACTGACTTGATCGTCGGAGTGCTCACCTTTTTGTGCAGGTCCGCCCAAGTATT
>NW_019105022.1:3953-30628 GCF_001995035.1 Momordica charantia
GCTTTCGCCGGCGTTGGTGGCAGCCATCTCGGCTATCCGAGCTGGGCATGACTCATGGGCCATTTTGGAGCACCAATAGGGGTCCTCCACGTGTCTAGGGTATTTTCATCCCCAAACAAAAAGAAAGGAGTAAATAAGCATAATTTTTAAAACAGAAAATCAAAAATGAAAATATTATCAAATTGGACCTATAATATATCTTATATTATAACAATTATAGGGATAGGGGTTCCAACCTTTGACTTATTGAAATTATTTTAATGCCTTAACGCTAAGTTTGGTTGATAAATATATTAATATGTCTATTAATGAAATTTGAGATATGTTCGTTATTTCATTGTTTTTGAAACATTTCTCGGCTTTTTTTTTATGTGTGAAACAACTGGGCATAGTTTTTAAATCAAGATCTAAATTTTGATTGGTGACCAAACATACATTGAGAACGACTGAATAAAACAAGGAATATAACTACGTTTTCCATTTCATCCCTTATTTTTAGACTCTTATTTCCGCTAACCATACGCAGGGCGACTTAAGATCATATGAGACCTTAGGCAAAACTTTGATAGGGAGGTCTTAATATAGAAAATATCTTTAGGGTGAAATCTAATATAACTGAAAAATATTTTGCTTCTTTAACTTTTTTTCAATAATTATATCTTTTATTTCAAGTCCTAATAGTTACGTGAGTTCATTTTGTATATTATGTCCAAAATAATGATTGAATTTCCTTATTTTGAATACGATTAACATGCTCTTGCATTATTATTAGATCAAATTTCAATCATTTCAATTTAAACTTAAAAAATTTCCATTATTTTTTTGTTAAAAGTTTTCGGGAAATTTGAATTTGTGACCCSTTCAATAACTGAAACTGGATAAATGACCCCATTTTCAAAAAACCTAATTTGTGACCCCTCCACCCCTTATTTATGATCCCTTAAATATTTTATTCATGGGAAAAGACCAATTTACCCTCATTGTTAATAAATGTGCATTTATGATTTCCACCTAATCATTTCACCAAACTGTAAACCCATATTTTACATATGTTTGAACTTGTTAATATTTTACATTATCTAAAACTCACGATCAGGTTTTTAAAATCCGCTCAAAGCATCAACATGTTTGATCTTTGTCCCCACACTATCCAAAATCATTGTCCCCACAATTTCACTTGTGAAAGCTAGGTATGTTACCTTTACACAAACTTTTGTACTCTATAATTGTTGAACTTTATTGAAATATTTTCCCATTAATGGGTTCAACTACTAGATTTGATTGTTGACAAGAAAAAAAATCAGATTGTTGTAATTACTTCAATCCCGGATCTATACCTGGTCCGGGATTGAATGTAAACAATCCCGGTGCATCACGTATCGGGACTGTCTCGGATATATCTCGGACCTGTCTTGGTTCGAGACATGTCCTGGACTAATCTCGAAGCATATTTAGTCTGGGACATGTCTTGGACCAGTATTGCTTCGAGATTTGTCCGAGACATGTCTCGGACCAAGACTGGTCTAAGATTCATCCGAGACATTTATTTTTTTTTATTTTCTTAATTTTTAATATTTTATTTTTGAATGATCGATTTTCCTATCTCACTTAGTTTTATCTATTTGCAGGATGCCTCGTGTTTTCATAACATTCGGTGGAGAATGGAATGATAGTGAAAAAGATTATGTCGGCGGTCGTACGAGGGGATTGACAGTGGATAGTACAATCACGTACAGAGAATTTCTAGGTCACGTGTATAGATTGAGTAACATTAACCCCCTATAGTTTGATATAATAATTAGACGCGTGTATCATTCTAAAACCAAAGTTTGTGTGATGGAAATAACTGATGACGATGACTCGGTTTTTTTTATTGGTGAGGATGTATATGAATTGCCTATATATATATCTAATGTGCCAAAGCAGGTACATGAGAATGAAACGTACATGCCTTCTTTCTCATATTATGTAGGCCAAAACGTGTCCTCGATTCCTATGTCCGCAGCTTGTATTCCCCCATTCCAGAGACCCACATATCTTATACCCTCATTTCCTTCCTCATCATCGAACCCATTTTCTTCCCGACAACCACACCCTTCCTACGAACATATAGGTCATGATGTAGAGGGTTTAACACCATTGGGGTCAGATGTTGTTCCATGTAATCTGGGAGATGACAGGGTGTGTGATTGGGATGTGCTGGGAGTATGGAATGATAACGAAGATGAAAGTGGTGAATCATATGACCCGTTGGAAGAGTCTGAAGAAGGACACTCTGAAGCAGAATATGGGAACGAAGAGCATGACGATGCGCTTGATGATGAGCTTGAGCCTGATGTGGAATAGGTGCACACTAAGATTCGCAGGGATGAAGAAGCGGTCCGGCCACTAGGATGTAATGGTCTCACCGGACACCCTAATGATGAGAAATTGCAACTCATAGTACAGTCTTCTGGGAAAAATGATGTTAATGAGGGCGACGTATTTGATAATAAGAAGGAGTTGAGTTTGAAAATGCATTTAGTTGCAATGCGGAAGAATTTTCAGTTTAAAGTAAAAAAGTCGACGCTGGAGCTATATATACTGCGGTGCGTTCATGCTGATTGCACGTGGAGACTTCGAGCTACCAAGCTAAAGGAATGCACTTTGTTCAAGATAAATAAATATTGTGCTGCCCATACGTGCTATGGTGGGGCTTTAAAACATGATCATAGGCAACCCAAAAGTTGGGTGGTAGGACATCTTGTGCAGGAGAAGTTCACAGACGTCTCCCGCACGTATAGACCGAAGGACATTATACAAGACATGAGGGAGTATGGTGTCAATTTAAGTTATGATAGAGCATGGCGTTCTAGTGAAGAAGCACTCCGGCTTATTAGAGGTGATCCAGCATCGTCATATGGTCTACTTCCAGCTTATGGTGAAGCTTTGAAAATCATGAATCCAGGTACTATTTTCGAATTAAAACTAGAAGGTGGCAAATATTTCAAATATGTATTTATGACATTGGGTCAATCGATTCGAGGTTTTCTGGGTTGTACTAGACCAGTGTTGGTTGTTGACGGGGCCCACCTAAAGGGGAAGTTCAGAGGGGTATTGTTATCAGCTTCTGGTGTTGATGCAAATAACCAGATTTACTCGGTAGCATTTGCGATTATCGACGGTGAGACGGTAGCATCATGGGTGTGGTTTATGATTCAAATAAAACGTGCGCTCGCCGGAGTGGATAATTTGGTTTTCGTTTCTGATAGACATCAAACCATTTGCAAGGCAATCGACAAGGTATTTTCTATTGCATTTCATTGCTTTTGTACACAGCATATCAAGGTTAACTTGATAGCAAAATTTAAAGACGATGCGAAGGCAGTCGAGGAACTATTTTTAAAGGCTGCAAAGGCGTATCGCGAGTCATATTTCAACTCGATCTGGGCCCAACTTCGTGCATACCCCTGTACGGGAATATCTAAACGATATTGGGAAGGAGCGTTGGGCTCGTTGTTTCCAAACTCAATTGAGCTACACACAGATGACTACAAATATCGCAGCGTCTATAAATGCCCTCTTCAGGCACACCCGTAAGTTACCGGTTACCGCCTTACTTGACCACATTAGAGGTAAGTTACAGACTTGGTTCTATGATCGACGGACGCTTGCAGCTTCCCGATCAACCACATTGTCCGACTACGCAGAAAACATGTATGCCGAATATTCAGATAGTGCGCGGAGACACGTTGTAGACAACATTGACCAGTTCCATTTCCAGGTACGGGATGGCAACCTTGACGGGATTGTTGATTTGAATGCTATGATGTGTAGTTGTCGGGAGTTTGATTACTTTAAGATTCCATGCTCTCATGCTATTGCGGCGGCGACGATGCGAAATATAAATCCATACAGTCTGTGCGACGAGGCATATACGACGAACTCCTGGATATTGGCTTATGCAGAACCCATATTTCCAGTCGGACACATCTCGACATGGAACAGTTCGCCAGAGTTTGTCAACATACCGGTGGAACCACCGAAGACTGTTCCAAGAGTTGGGAGGAGGAAGACGGTTAGGATTCCTTCCACGGGCGAGGTACGACAAACACGTAAGTGTGGTCGCTGTGGTGCGTGGGGACATAATCGCAAAACATGTAGTGAACCCCTTACCACATTGTGAATGTATGCTTCTATTGTTCATTTACTTTTAAACATGTATGAAGTGGATTTTAAAGATATTGGTAAGGTAACTTGTATCTCAAGAAACCAACCATGCATGCATGCATTTGCAACTCTATGTGTTCTACTGCTATTATTATTATTGTGGGGATTGGATTGTATTATTATTGTGTGTTTCATGTATCATGCTTTGAGAATGAAATACGAAATAGAAAAGACAATATTGGAATTCCATAAATATTCAAAAAATGGGATGGCGCGCCCACATCTGTATAGCGTATTGACGCCTAAAAAATACAATATTATCTTGGGTCAAAGTGTCCAGCTTTGACCCGGTAACATCGTACTCGAAGAAGCGTACACAGAAAATCCTGCAATCTGTGGCGTTACTCTGTTGGGGTGTGCGAACCCGACGCACCCTCTATGGCACCACTGGCAGGTCCGGTCGTGCTGCAAATATCCCGCCATGATGCAGTACCGCAGGTAGGATCGTACAAATGGGCTTCAGCTCATTCTCGAGTGAATCTAGTGGAGTGGCCGATTGGAGTGAATCCCATACGGTTAAGTCACCTTCCACAAGATCAATTCCGAGCATCACCCAGTGGTTCCCACCTATGTTGATCGGGGTGTACACAATGTCTGCATCAATCCAAGCCACATCCTGGTCCGACTGCCTACCGAAGACATATCGAAATATGGTATTCTCTTGGCTCCAGGGGTATTAGATTCTCGTGGACAGGACCCCTAGTTTCATGGCCGCATACGGGACCGTCTTTTCAGTTCAGCAGAGTCTGTACAAGAAGTACAAAATGATACTAGTTACACAGATAATTATAGTATTTTTTGTTCAAACAAAGAGCGGTAAAAAGTATGTACCGAAAGTAGCACGTCGCCTATCGCAAACTTTTTGCGACAAAGATGTAGACACTTCTCCAACTTTTTGGCCGTAAATAGGACGAGAGTATCAACTACCTATTGCATTTAAGAAATGCAAGTTGATATAATCATATTATTGACAAATGTAGTACTAGATAGTGGAATAAGAGGTACTTACCTCGTCCTTCAATTGGATAGTAGGGTCTAGTAGATCGCGATACCATTCATTCCCTTGTAAGCCAGCTGCACTAGACCGAGTTCGTCCATTGGTGTCCGGGTCATCCATCCATGTCTGGAACTGACCGTCCAGCTGCGGAGGAATGGGACATGCTGGGTCATATGCGTCCACAGTGATCCTACGCCAGCCGGTTGGTGTGTATATACCCTTCAGTTTCCACGAATAATGGCGCTTGCGTAGCCCCCGGCCAGTTGGGGCATGCTGAAGGTCAGTTTCGTCTTGGTCAAGGTACGGTTCAACCTAAACCACAATAAACAAGTAGGGTCGAGTAATGACAACTGACGAAATGCATGACATTAAGTTTACCTTAACGATCGCGTCGGGTGCCCAGTCCTTATAGGGACGCCTAACTCGTCGTCTCGTGGGCTGTGTATCTGGCTGAGCATTCGGCTCTTGCCTGCCAATGGTGAGATCCTAATACACAAAAAATATTAATCACATTACAATATGGGTAGCAGGAATGTATACTAGCATTACAGAAGGTGGTTTACCTGAATTACGGCCACCCGAGGTCCATGGTCATCTGCATGATCCACTTCCGAGCCATCACGCGGTCTCCCGATCGTAATGTCCTGATATTAAATAACATGATGCAAGACAAGGTCATAAATAATCCGACGAGGAAAATAAGTACGAGTTACTTGATTTGGATCCTCGTCCCCATTCGTTATCATACCATCGTCCTCCTCCATTATCATTGGATCATCGTCCCTTCTCTTCGAATCCTCGTCCATACTATTCAGACCATGTCCCGTCGTCGGTTCCTTTTCAGTCTTCAGGTCTTCATCCGTCCTCTGGTCCTCATCAGGCCTCTGGTCCTCGTCCATACTCTTCCGACCTCTATCTGGCTTCGGGGACTCATCAGGCCTTTGATTCGATGGACCATCATCATCGGGCCCACCCCACCTCCGAAATACTTGCTCGGATCAGGGAATTTTTCCTGCACCCAAACACTGGCCCATGAGCATTATTGTAATAATTAAAAACAAATTTGTATACATATTAAATTAGTACCTTCGCCAGTTTCTTTAGGTATCTCTGAATACCTTTCAGGGCGACTCCAAAGTCACCCAGTGTGTCATCGATAGCACTGACACGGTTATCGAGCCTTTTCAACTGTCTGCTGATCCTCTCCTTGAATTTATTCTTCTTCGACCTCTTCTCTAACCCTTCACCGTCATTTGCACTGGGTCCAGCCTCGTCTATCACATGTGCCTCTACTACCGGATCCTCTAGAGGACCCATTTTCACATCAGCGAGCGGATCAAGTACAGCAGCCCGATCAGGTGAAGCAGGCGGATCAGGTACAACAGCCCGATCAGGTACAGTAGGCGGATCAGGTATAACACGGGCTTCTGGTGGAAGAATGACACGAACCATGTGTTGTTCCTCAGCATCCATCGCCAACAAGTGTTCCTTAACCTTGGACTGCAAAAAACCTATGATTAGATCGAAATGAAAAACCAAATATGAACCATACGGCCACAAGAGAATTACTTACCCGCGTGTTATCGAAAACCTCACTCGCCAGCACACGAAACCCGCGCGAATAAGTGGATGACCACCTGAGAAGTCGAGGAATGGCGTCATCGCTCAACCTCGTTGCTACTCGCAGGCTCAACGTCGAGATCGTCTCATACGCCCATACCTAGAATCCAGGGAAGCCAAATAAATGATGCAGTTAAATAATGTATTAAATTATACAGTTGACTTAAACCTCGCTAACCTGAAATGCGTACGGAAACCCATACAGACTATAAGTCTCAACGTGTGTGGGGTCCGCTCTTGCCTTCTGTTGGTACGCCGGCAGTTTATCCTTCAGGGCGTTCTTGAGACTCTAAATCGTCCTATCAAAAATCATCGAACTCCAGTCATAGTTGTAGAACTCCTCCCACCAATCCACAACACCTAACAGGGCCGTATCTATGAACTGCTTCCTCTCCTTCCCCATCATGGCAAGTTCTATGAAGTAAACTATGCCAACCTTCACAACATCCTCGTCGTCGTAAAAAACGTCCTCCAAAAAAATCTTCTCCAGCTCAGTACACTTAACCCTAACACTGTCTTTAAAGCAACTTGCTCTAAGTCTTCGTCCAGGAATATGATTATCTACCCTATTCATCCTATGACTGAGCCCGGTGATTAGGTCGAACTCTCGCTTACCAAAAGACACCCTTTTTCCAAACAAGTCAAAGCTAATGACGTCCTGTCTAGGCTCTTCAACCTCTCTCAACAACAGGTGATGGTTAAATGGACCGTTGAAAACAACGTCCATGTCCAAAATAGGACCGAAACATGTTTGCCTAAACATGTCTAACTGGGTTGGAGTTAGCCTGGCCTTAATCCTAGTAGTGGTTTTAACAACATGGGCAAGGTTCGTAAACGTGGCCGGAAACCAGTCATTACGATCTAGGATGAATCTCAAATCCATTCTACGTTCTAAACAAAGTTGAAATAAAACATATTAGATACAAACTAATGCTAAGTGACAAGGAACTTAAAAAAAAAACTAAACAAAACAGCATTCTGCCTTTCATCTCGGACTTGTCCTGGTCCGGTTCGGTCCGGGATGAAGGTCGATCCCGGACACGTCCCGATCTTGTTCGGGTAAGAGATGAGAGGTAGATTCAATCTTGGATTCAATCTGCATCTCATCTCGGATCCGAACAGGACCGGGATGTGTCCGGGATCGACCTTCATCCCAGACCGAACCGGACCGGGACAAGTCCGAGATGAAAGGCAGTCCCGGACCCTCGAAGGCTTCAATCTTGGATGCAATCAATATTCAATCCCGGACCTCAGTGGTCCGAGATTGAATACGAGATAGAATCCGAGATTGAAGGAATCTCTGGATTTTTTATTCTCCTACAATCACAACGTCAAACTAAACCTAAATCTATAAGGCCACTTCAGATAGCACCGGTCATGCTAATACAACAAAGAATAGCAACTTTCGTTACATTGTAAAAGATAGCAACTAACCTTGCAACCTCCGAGATGAATCCGACGCTTACAGATGAGTGCGAAAGAATGATCTTCAGAAAAAATGGATAAGTGCGAAAGAATTCTCTTCGGAAAGAATGGATTCTCCGAGACGGTGATTCTCCGAGATGGGGGTTTCGGGTTTTACTTGGGATGGGAGTGCCACGAAACGTCCGAGACGAAGGATGGGGAGGGAGGGGATGAATTTTTTTAAAACAGGGGTATAATGGTAATTTCATTATGTCATATTTTGAGAGGGGTCATAATTAATAGAATATGAGGTCACAAATTAGGTTTTTTGAAAATGGAGTCATTTATCCAGGTTATTGAAGGGTCACAAATTCAAATTTCCCAAAGTTTTCATTACTTTCCTCGAAATGCTAAATGACTTTTAGCAAGATTTTTAAACAACAATAATTCGTGTTAATACTTTATTCCAACGATTTTTTTCTTAATTAATTAATATCTAAATATCTTTGTCAATTGTATTATTTTTTAACAATTTAATTTTTAAATCAACCCAAGCATTCATATTACATATGTGTTTATTATTAGATTCATGAATTTTAAGCCGATGATTAAGATTTTTTCTAATCTTTTAACGCCTTTATTCCGTAATTTAAGTCTATTAGATTTAGAACCAAATAACTTATGATAAGCGCCAAGGTTGCTCGGGTTTACAAAGCTAGAGGTCTTTTTAGGATCCTTGCAAACATTCACAAAAGTGACTAACTTACCGAATGATTCTAACCAAGAGTAGGGTTAGAAGGATGAATCACTCTTAGATCACACATAGAATCTATGATGGTCACTCCTAGATTCTAAGACGACTCACTCCAGAATTAGCTTGATCAGACTAATCAAACGAATTAGTTTAACATCAAACCTAAAACAAGATTTGAAAGAGACAACACCAAATGTGTTAAGGAACAAAAGTTCTTGATTTCAATATGTTAAATCTTAATAATCTCCTTAGTAAGAGCATTACAAGCCTTTAAATAGGCCAAAGAATCATTCAACATGAGGAGACCAAAAGTTCTTCAAAATCCTACTTTATGTAAATTGAAGAAAATAAGACATGCAAATTAAAACTTGATTGTACATCAATCTAGACACTTAAATGCATAACAGAAAACGTAGAATAACTTTAAATTGTCTTGAAATTCTAATGTAGGAGGCGTTTCATGTGATGACAATGTTTGACAAACTTTGACTTCACAAACTCCCAAGAGGTGCAATCTGCAAAGGCACATGTTCACAATTCTACACACTTTTTTTTGTCATTCGCGTCATCTCTCAAAACAGACAATTTTTCCCGTGTCATCTTTGCTCCATTGCCTTCTTGACTCATTGAAGTAACATTATAAAGAAATTTGGGCTTAGAACTCTTTGTTGGTTCTTGTGTATTAATTAGTCTTTGAAGATGCAGTGTGAAAGCCTCTTGAATTTTATTTGCTTTGCTTCTTGTAATTGCTCCTTTAATACATATAGTGGATTAGCAACTTGATTCGTATCATCCCCCCTTCTTTAAAAGGATTTGTCCTCAAATCACGGTCTTCATTTCCATCATCAAAACGAATCAAGTTAGTCTAATAACGTGTTCCTTACCTTGTGGGTTGTCTTTTTGAGGATGACGACTTTTGGATTTCTTCTATGGACATATCACTTCTTTCTTCTTGAAAATTTCTATGGCACCTTCTTGTTTGCCTTATTAAGTTTACACAACTTTTTGACTTCCTTGAAGAGCAACCTTGAAGTCTTCATGTAATATTAATCTTCTTTGGTTTGGACTTGAACAACTTCTTTGTTCCTTCCAAAAGTGCTTCCAAACCCAATCACTCGGTTTGTTGACATTGTGCTTGGATTTATTTTCCCTCCACTTGGTACTTTGCATTTGCATTTTCCTATATAACAATCTGTATTCTCGGTCATGGAATTCTTTATGCGACTTATTGGACAAGTAGGTTTCCACAATGCCTTTCGCCTTAGGCTTCACTTGCCCATGGTACCTAAACAACAAGGAAGCAAGTTAGCATCTTCAAAATCAAGATCTATTTTATACATACCTTGTAAGACAATCTTAAAATCATGCAAAGATGATAGGATACTATCGTTGGTTCCATCATAGCTTCCTTCGTTACTTGTATTCGACCATGCTTGAATTGAAGAGTTGGAACTTTCTGAAAAAATCTTAGAAAAGTACAAGTAATATGACAAAACGTTGCCATTGGGGATTCGATCCCTTCAATTGTTAACAAAGTAAAATCGTGATTCAATTTCCTTTAGGACAAAACGATACTGGTTTTTGGTAGGTTAATCTTATGCATTTGATGTATGTTGGTTTGCTAGTAGACAATTTCGGTTTTTGGCATTTAGATTTACAATTCTTGTTGATTCGATCAATGTAAGGGCCCGTTGTTTTGGGCATTTTGTTGTAAATTGAGTCTGTATAGTCTGGGTCGTTCGTAGAAAAGAGTTGCTGTGAAGAAAGGTCAGATTTCAACCATTTTGAAGGTTTTTCGGTGCTGGAACAGAGAGTAGAGCATCAGACCTGTGACAGCAGCGGCATGGCGCTGCAGTTGCTGGATTTTGCTGCAGCAGTGTTATGGCGCCGCGGTGCTGTCTTGGGTGTTTTTTCGACCTCCCATTCGTGCGTTTGAGACTCCGTAGGCATTTTTTTGGGGGTTTTTATTAAATTAATATAAATTACTTTATATTAATTTAATTATTACATGGGATGCCAAAAACTGGTCTACTTAGCTATCCATTTTATTGCATTTTGAATGTAATTATTTTATGAATTATATGTTGCATATGTTGAGTGTGTTGCCCTAAACTCGTAGTTTGTATTTATGTAAAAACAAATGTATATTCAATAAAGTTTTATTCAATCAATTTGTTGTTGAATTCATAGCATTGCATTGTCCAAAATCCAATAAACTAAACATCCAAGGTTAGTATCATGTAACCGAACCAGTATATCTATTGGGTGTATATTTGATATACTGGGTATATATTTGATATACTCCTGATATACTAGGTATATATTTGATATACCCCTGATATACAAGTGGATAATGTTTCGGGAATAACCTAAAGGGTCTATAGTATATGGATAAGGTTGGGTACCTTATCCTGGCAACACTATGGATACGGCCCACTTTGTAAATGTTACAAACGACTCGATCCAGGTCGTTCGTGTGGAGACATGCGAGTGAGGGTATCCTATACAATGAGTTTGTATAAGACCGGACAACGAAATAGCCAATCTTTAGATGTAACACCGTTAACTATCAGATTGCTATTTCTTAGGATGACTAGGCAACTCATTCTCAATCCTGAGTGAGTTATGGACTCTTGCCTGTGAGGGCTCGTCCATTGATATGTATGGGTGAGAGTGGCCCGAGTCGCCGACTCAACAGTCCTACCATTTTGGGGACGAGACCGAGTGGGGAGTTGAGAACATGACTTCACAAGATGGAATTCACTCCTCCGGGGAGTAGATGAGTGTTCTCTTAAATGCTGACTCCGGGACTTGAACAAGGGGCCCCACCGTCTCATTGGCCCGAGAGGAACTTTCGGTTATTGGTCGGACCATAACCGGGTTGTTCATTAGAGGAGCAGTGGTATTTAAAGAGCAAGATAGTACTCGTGAAGGATTGACTTGACATTAATGGTTGTATATCCGTGGACACGAAAATATTATGCAGTGAGAAGAGTGCAGCTGCGGGTCTTTAGTGGAGTGACTTGTAGTTAACGAATGTTGATTAACTCGGTCAATGAGTTTGACCGATTAATCTCATATCGTTGGAGCTTCTGATTGTAGGTCCATTAGGTCCCCTTGCTAGCTCATAACGGGTAAAACGAGGATCAAATTTTTGGAAGAATTTGAACTGTTCAAATTGCTCAAGGGAATATATGTATATTGATACATTATAATATATAGTTAATTCTAAATTAACACTATATATTATGAGAGAAATTATTTGAATAAGATTCAAATAAAATTAATATGAATAAGATTCATATTAAAACTATAGGTTAAAAATAATGTGCATAAGATGTAAATTACAACTATAGGTTATATGAGATGAATGCCATAGAATATGATTCTATTTTTGTAATAAATAATTAAGTGTTAATTATTTATTTGATTTATATATATATATATATATATATATTAATTGTTAAATAATTAATTATTATTTCTTAATTAATATGATTAAATAAATAAATATATATATTAATTGTTATTATTTATTAATAAAATTAATATGATTATAATTAATAACTCCCCTGCAAAGATGCAGGGGAGTTAAGTGACGTGGGGTAACTCCCTACGTCACAAGTTTTTTGTTATGCTTTTGCAGAAAGGTTATGCTAAGCCAAGTACAGAACAGAAGAACTCCCAGTGATTCTCTCATTTGGCTCTCTCTTAATTCTCCCTAGTGTTCCAAACAAAAGCTCCCACAAGCACGACCTCGTACCTAGAGGATAGCACGGAAGATCATTTGGTGGTGTTTGAGAGATTGAATCATTGGAAAATAATTCTTCAAAGGTAAAAGAAATGTTCTTTCCCCTGTATTTTCATTATTGGATGTTTGATTTTGTTTCTCAAAAATTCATGAACGATGATCCGCTTCCACTCCGGGATTCACATCCCATCAGCATAAAGTATGTCATATAGTTTTAAAATCCCACCATAGGTTAGGCATGATTATGCATCAAATGTATATAACAGTTATAATGTATGATAGCATATTTTATTTTCATAATTGATTAATATAAATGTTGTATTAATTAGATGAAAATAAAGTTGCATTGAGGAAGGACATTGCTTTTCTCTCCCAATCTTTTGATCGGATCTCTTATCGTCATGTATTTTCGGGAATCAAGCTGCACATACCATTGTAGAGGAAGCTCTAACTCGAAGAAATGCTTGCTTGTGGATGTCGAATTCCCCTTTGTGGATCTGTCAGTGCGTGGAAGCTGACTTTCAAAACAGTGTAGCCTTAAGGGTTTTTTGAGTTTTTTTAATGAAGCTTGATATATATAAAAAAAAAAGTTGCATTGAACTTGACATTACTTTAGTTAATATAATTGTTATATTAATGTATGTTGTCAATGCATGATTATAGGTTTAAAGTCTTGAATTTTATAAGAGTTATAAAATTTTGGTAGATAAAAATTAAAATCTATAATAAATAATTGCATGCGAACATAGGGTCTAAGTTAATTAATTTTAAAGGGGTCTAAAATTAATTAGACCTTATGTTATATCTTCTAATATTATTAGGGGTAGTCTTTTATTTTGTTTTAACTAAATATAAATATAAACTATTGCCTATAAGAGAACCCTGTCTAAGGAAGGTTATGTTTAGGTTGACGTATTTAAGCTGACCGTAAAGGAACACCTCTACTTGGGGGTTGAATTAGTCAATATTTTATATGCATGCAATAATGTCATTAGTTCATTAAAATGTTTGATAAACTAAAACGTTAATGTACAACTTCCAATATAAATAGATATATTGGGTCGACTGTTCGTTCTCTTATTAATGGAGAAAATATAGCGCAAGTATACACTAAATAGTCGATTGTAGCACTAAACAAGGTCGTCTCCTCTCAGAGTTTAGCTTATAACAAGTGGTTAATAATATTGAAATACCGAAAAGAATATAATAAAATAACATGTGATAATGAGTGTTTGTTCAAGTAAAAGAAAACAGAAAATCATAAGAACAACAGAAGAGCAGAATCAGTTCGAGCTACTCCTAAAAGCTTCCACCACGAATACCAAAACAAAAGGGGTTTTCGAAAGATTAAAGGATTCGGGGAGAGGAATTCCACAAACTGCTTTCCGTCGCTCGCTACTTAAAAACACTCTTAAAACTCTCAATGCCCAGACTCTCAAGACTCTCTCCCGAGTTACCAAGTAAATGTGCTAACCTAACTCCCGTTGTGGTTAGAACAAGCTATAAAGCAGTATAAAGGCGCTATAGAGTGAACCCCATCCCTGGGTGTTCACTGCTCTGTTTCAGAAAGAACGTCGAAAACTATAGCTAACAGAAGTAGATCCACGCATAGTGGCTCTCCCAAGCCTCCAGTGAGTCTAAACGTTAAACCCGTAGGCCACACAAGTTTAGAGAGATATAGAAAATGAAAGGCACACTTCTGTTAAATGAAAGCTCTAAAGCATTCAAAAGTAGTAACAACTATTACAGAGAGTTTCCAACCCCTCCACGAAGGAAGGAGGTTAATTCATAGTAGGAAAAGAAAATAAAATGAAAAGGTAGAAGAAGAATCCATCACTAAATGTAACAGAAAGAAAACCGAGAGCTTCCTCAAGTGAACAGTGCGAATCCCGGGCAAGAATCTGTCCTTTTTCTCCCTTTGTAGATGGAAACCTACGTCAATTAGGGAACATTCAATCGATGCTTCCAAAAGAAAACAATCGGTCTCTCCTCTGTCTCGTTTCAGCCTGAGTGTCTTTTGCCTTAAATACCAGGCCTTTAATTTAGGGCACCCATGGAACCTACGCGGACGCTGACGGACGTGGTAATAGAAAGGTTACTTAATCAGGTTACTGCTCTAGCCTTCGCTTTGTAGCATCCAAAGAGCTTGCACGTCTCAATTTCAGTATTTCCTTTCTCAAACAAGACCACGATAACCCGCTAGCGCCTCAATTGCTCCGAATGCACCATGCTTTTTCCTGCATCAAACATCCATAATTTTAGCATTAACTCAAGAATTTGGATGAATCTACAATTATCTATGCATTCAAGGTTCTCTTTGGAAATTCTCACATTTTTACAATTTAATTAACTTTAATCTCACATTTCCACAAACAAATACCCTTAATTTGGCCTACAAACTACTCTCTATTTGAGAGTTATCACCGACTAAAAATTCACTTAGTTAATTTCACTTAGCCGGGATTTAACTAAATAATATACCCTAGTCTTAGAATATCAAGTGGGTGCACAAGAGAATGTATAATATACCACGTATATTTTTTATATACAATGTATATATGACATTTTTTTTCTCTCAGGTTTCTCCTTAATGTTCACACTGTGACTTCCATGCTCGACCTTGTGACGCCCTAGGAGCAGCCTCCCTACGGAAGGTGTTTGCATGGTTCAATATCAAGGTGAATGGAGATAGTATTCATAGTAAGTGGGAGAAGGATGTGTGACAAGACATCCTACAGTCTCCACCATTGGTTTGTACTGTGAGATTTCATACATGACTTGCGTGTCGTCTTAGAGCGACTATCCCTATGGAGGGTCCATTATATGGAGTCGAAACCTGGGCAAACTCCAGAAATGGATAAGAGTTTCTTAGGTTTTGCTCCAATATTTTCATTCCCTACGACGAGATTATTGGAGCGGACCTCTGAGATATGAAAATGGTGGGCCGCACTTATAAGGAGTTGTTAAGCTAGTTAGCAATTTCCTGACTGAATAAACAGTGACTATAGATTATAGGAATAAGAGTTATTCTAGTGTAAGATTTAGTTGAAAATGTCTCAGTTCAGTGAAAGGGTAGTTGTCTGCCCTACGGTGGCTGTTGCCCTAGATCACTGAAGCATCGTTCCAAAACAGTTTTGTTAGGGTCCTTAATTACTTTTGCTAAAATTTGATTAGGTTTAAAGGTTAATGCATGAAACTAATAGATGTTTGTTTTTATTTTCAGCATGTCAACATCTATTATTGCTTTGTTAGCCGCTGAAAAACTTAACGGCGGAACTACAAACAATAGAAATAGAACCTAAACACTATACTAGTGATAGATGATCTTAGGTTCGTCTTGCAAGAGGATTATCCTCAAGCTCCTGCGCCTAACGCCACTGTAGCAGTGTGTAACGTCTATGACCGACGAATCAAGGCCAATGACAAGACCAATGTCTACATCTTGGCGACTATATATGATGTGCTTGCTAAAAAGCACGAGGACAAGGTCACCGCTAAGGAGATCATGGACTCGCTGCAGAACATGTTTGGACAACCGTCCTCACAGGCTCGACATGAAGTCCTTAAGTTCATTTATAACTCCCACATGAAGGAGGGCTCCTCAGTGCGAGAACACATTCTTGACCTGATGGTCCACTTCAACGTGGCAAAGTCAAACGAGACTTTCATAGACGAGTAGAGTCAGGTCAACTTCGTTCTTGAATCTCTTTTGAAGAGTTTTATACCATTCTACAACAATGCGGTTATGAAAAAGTTGGAGTACACACTCTTACCATGCTCTTAAAATAGCTGTAGGCCTACTAGTCTCTTATGAAAAATAAGGGACAGGAAGGGGACACAAACGTTGCCACCTCAAAAAGGTTCCATCGAGGTTCGACCTCTGGAACCAAGTCTGCATCCTGTTCTTCTGGAAGTAAGACTTTCAAGAAGAAGACAGCTGCTGGTAAGGGGTTTAAACCTGACTCCACTACTGCCGCTACCAAAAAAGGCAAGATCAATGCTGCAGACAAAGGAGAATGTTTCCACTGCAACATAGACGGGCATTGGAAGCGCAATTGCCCAAAATACCTGGCCTAGAAGAAGAAAGCTAACAAAGGTAAATATGATTTACTTGTTTTGAAAACATGTTTAGTGGAGAATGATGACTCCGCTTGAATATTAGATTCATGACCCACTAATCACGTTTGTTCTTCGTTTCAGGGAATTAGTTTTTGGAGGCAGCTTGAAGCCGGAGAGATGACTCTCAAGGTTGGAATGGGAGAGGTCGTCTCAGCTATGGCGGTAGGGGAGTTCAAGTTGTTTACAAACAAGAATTTGTATATATTATTAGATAATGTGTACGTAGTTCAGAAAGTCAAAAGGAATAACTTAATTTCAATTTCTTGTTTGTTAGAACATATGTATTACATTTCCTTTAATTTGAATGAAGCGTTCATTTCTAGAAATGGTGTGAATATTTGTTCTGCTAAACTTGTATGTGCTAAGACCAACCATTACTAAAGCAGTTTTAAATACTGAGTTGTTTAAAAATGCTAAAACTCAAACAAAAAGGCAAAAATTTATTATAAAGAAAATACCTATCTTTGGCACTCAAGATTAGGTCACATTAATCTCAATAGGATTGAGAGGATGGTTAAAAATAGCCTTCTAAGTGAGTTAGAAGACGACTCCTTACCACCATGTGAATCTTGTCTTGAAGACAAGATGACTAAAAGACCTTTTACTGAAAAAGGTTATAGAGCGAAAGAGCCCTTAGAACTTAAAGATTCAAACCTTTGTGGTCCGATGAATGTTAAAGTTTGAGGAGGGTATGAATACTTCATCTTTTTTGTAGATGATTATTCAAAGTATGGTTATCTATACCTAATGCAACACAAGTCCGAAGCCCTTGAAAAGTTCAAGGAGTACAAGATTGAAGTTGAAAATCAATTAGGTAAAACCATTAAAACACTTCGATCTGATCGGGGTGGAGAGTATATGGACTTGAGATTCCAGGACTATATGATATAACATGGAATCACGTCCCAACTCTCAGCCCCTGGTACACCCACAACAGAATGGTGTATCAGAAAGGAGAAACAGAACTCTGTTAGACATGGTTCGATCAATGATGAGCTATGCTCAGTTGCGTAACTCGTTTTGGTGTTACGTAGTGGAGACTGGGTTTATATTTGAATGTAGTTCCCTCGAAAAGTGTTTCTAAAACACCCTTTGAACTATGGAAGGGTCGTAAAGCTAGTTTACACCATTTTCGTATTTGGGGATTTTCGGCACACGTGCTCGTGACTAACCTAAAGAAATTGGAGCCTCGTTCAAAAGTATGCCTATTCGTAGGTTACCCTAAAGAGACGAAAGATGGTCTCTTCTTCGATCTTCAAGATAACATAGTGTTTGTATTGACAAACACCACCTTATTGGACGAAGATCACGTTCGAGATCATAAACCACGAAGTAAGGTAGTGATAAATGAGACTTTCGAAGAGGCTACAAATACGCCAACAAGGGTTGTTGATCAAGCTGGCACTTCGATAAGAGTTGTTGATGAAACTAGCACATCATGTCAGTCACATCTATCTCAAGAATTGAGGGTGCCTCGACATAGTAAGAGGATTGTGTCACAACCTGACTACTATGTGGGTTTAACTAAAACCCAAGTTGTCATATCTGATGACGGCGTCGAGGATCCATTGACCTAGAAATAGGCGATGGAATATGTGAACAAGGACAAATGGGTCAAAGCCATGAACCTGGAAATGAAGTCTATGTAGTTCATATCCGTTTTGGAACTTGTAGACCAACCTGACGAGGTATGACCTATAGGGTGCAAATGGATCTACAAGAGAAAACAAGAAGCCGAAGGAAATGTACAGACTTACAAGGCGAGGCTTGTGGCCAAATGCTATACACAAAGGGAAGTAGTGGACTATGAAGAAACCTTCTCCCTTGTACCTATGCTCAAGTCCATGAGAATACTTTTATCCATTGCCATATATTATGACTATGAGATTTGGCAAATGGACGTCAAGACTGCCTTTTCGAATGACAATCTTGAAGAAAGTAATTATATGTCTTAACTCGAAGGGTTCATAACTCAAGGTCAAGAGCAAAACGTTTGCAAGCTTAAACGGTCCATATACGGATTGAAACAAGCATCTCGATCTTGGAACATAAGGTTTGATACTGCGATCAAATCTTATGGTTTTGACCAAAACGTTGATGAGCCTTGTGTATACAAGAAGATCATCAACAACACAATAACCTTCTCAGTATTGTATGTGGATGATATCCTATTCATTGGGAATGATGTAGGATACCTCACTGACATAAAGAAGTGGCTAGCTACTGAGTTCCAAATGAAAGATTTGGGGGAAGCTTAGTATGTTCTTAGCATCCAAATTCGAAGGGATTGAAAGAACAAAACGGTAGCTTGTCTCAAGCAACTTATATCGACAAGAAGCTGGTTCGATATTCGATGCAGAATTCCAAGAAGGGCTTATTGTCTTTCAAGCATGAAATTCATCTGTCTAAGGAACAATGTCCTAAGACACCTCAAGAAGTTGGGGATATGAGACGTATACCCTATGCTTCAGCAGTGGACAACCTGATGTAAGCTATGCTGTACACTAGGCCTGACATTTGCTACGCAGTAGGGATGGTCAGTAGGTATCAATCCAACCCAGGATATGATTACTGGACTGATGTTAAGGGAATCCTCAAGTATCTTAGGAGAACGAAGGACTATAAGCTCGTGTATGGCTCTAAGGATTTGATCCTTACAGGATACACTTACTCTGACTTTCAAACAGACAAGGATTCAGGGAAATCAAAGTCGGCGTTAGTATTAACTCTTAAAGAATGAGCAATAGTTTGGCAAAGCATCAAACAAGGATGCATCGCAGACTTCACGATGGAGGCTGAGTATGTTGCAACTTGTAAAATAGCAAAAAAAGCAGTTTGGCTTCGGAAGTTCTTGACCGATTTGGAAGTTGTTCCAAACATGAACTTCCCATCACACTTTATTGTGATAACAGTGGTGCTGTGGCAAATTCTAAAGAACCTCGAAGCCACAAGAGATGCAAGCGCATAGAAAGGAAGTACCACCTAATATGAGAGATATAGCCACAAGGGGATGTGTGTAGCAGAAATTGCTTACCACAAGTGTACAGGTCAAGCTTTAATAAAGTGGTAAGTCAATACCGATATCGTCTTCTGGATTGGGTTTCTAGATCACTCAAGTACCACAGATACAATCGCTCAATTTTATTTAGAGTATCAAAATCAAATTGGAGAATATAATCAAAGGAAATAAACATGCAATAACAAAGATAAAAATAATGGGGAGAAAGGTCCTAGGGAATTGATTTCATCTATTGAATCTATGAACTAACTACTTAATTAATCAAGATTGAACGAATTATTAATTCTATAGGCCAAGAACTCTCAAATCTCAACTGGCTCTCCCAAGCGCAAGCTAATTCTCCTTACCAATTATGAAACCAATATCCCTATTTAGTTTCTATAACAAGTAAAAGCTTTAATGAACAAGTCTTTTAACTACCCCTAAAGGACTTCTAAATCTCCCGATCTTAAAACCACTTTAGTTATGCATTCCAGTTCTAACTCTAAACCACTTCTCCCGAGCGTAAGATTTCAAGTCTAAAATCAATCGATCTATGGCTAGTAGATTCAAGGCATTAAGCATAGAGAAGCATAAGTAGAATATTCATAAACATTCAATCAAGAAAACTAAACAATCAATGCATAAAGTTCAATGGCTACATCAATCCCTAAGATAAGAGGTTTTGCTTATCATATTCAATGGAAAACAATAAAATCACAATGAGAAGTCCATAACAAAACTAGAAAAACCAAGGGAAAGGAGAAGAAACTATGTTCCGCGTGTCAATCGTCCGTTCTTGAAGTGACTTCCACGATCCCGAGCCTTGAAAACCGCTTTTTAAGCTCTCCAATGGCCTCCTTGCCCTCCAAATTGGCCAAAAAGCCAAACTGTCAAAAACCTCTCCCAAACTCCTCTATCTCGTCGGCTGCACAACCCTATTTTTATAAAAAGTTCGCGCGGCAGGGCCATGGCGCTACACACAGGACCATGACACTACACTATTCATAAAACGCAAAATTTAAACTTCAGAGCGCTGCGATGCCCTAGAACAGCGCCGTGATGCTATCTTCTCGGGTTTTTGGCTTGAAATCTTACTGTTATTCATCTTGGTTACTTTGATTCCGATTTTCCTCTCATTTTCATCTAAATAAGCTCGTTTTCTCCCGATTCTTTATTCCAGCAGAATATATCTTATGTGCTTAAATTTGTCATGAAGAAACGAAGACTAACGAATAATTTCAATATAAATCTCATGAAATGTAGCTCATAAAGTGTGCTATCAATGTCATTGTCACAAAGATAGCTTCGGAGCATAACATTGCCGATCCTTTTACGAAGGTACTCACGGCTAAAGTATTTGAGGACAATCTAGAGAGTCTAGGTCTACGAGTGTTTTACGATTAGTCTAGAGCAAATGGGAGAAATGTAATGGGTATAGTGTATGCCCTAGTTTATTGTATTTTCCCTTTGCTTTATGATTATGTACACCATACTCGAGTTTAGTTCAAGTGGGAGTTTGTTGGGTGTCTCGCCCTAAACTCGTAGTTTGTATTTATGTAAAAACAAATTTATATTCAATAAAGTTATATTCAATCAATTTGTTGTTGAATGCATAATATTGCATTGTCTAATCCAATAAACTAAACATCCAAGGTTATTGTCATGTAATCGGGACAGTATATCTATTGGGTATATATTTGATATACCCTCAATATACAAGTGGATAATGTCCCGGGAATAACCTGAAGGGTCTATGGTATATGGATAAGGCTAGGTACCTTATCCTGGCTGAAGCAATCAGATCCCGCAGCGAAAGCGCTTGAATGCATGTGCTTCGATCTTGTTTTAGAATTACAACGAAGAAAATAGATAAGCATGAATAAAAGGAAGTTACTGAAGCATACCTTTGAAGATACCTCTTCAAATTATAAAGCAACACCACCAAAAAGTCTTCATCGCTATCCTCTGAATGTTAAGAACTCGGTTTGTGGGAATGTTTTATAATTGAAAGGGAAATCGAGAGATTGAGAGAGATTTTCTCATTAGAGTTTCAAAAACTCAACAATCAAGGACCGAGAAACTCTGAAAAGAAATTGGGAGAGCCTCCCTTTTATAGGGAAGGAGGAGTGAGGGGGAGGTCACCACTTCCCCACCTCCCACCATTAACGGTGGGAAGTGAGAAAACCTCCCAACTTTTCACAATTAATTGTTTTCCTCCCGTTTTTTTTAATTTATTTGAAACAATTTTAATTAAATTAATAATTAATTAAATCTAATTTAACTAATTACAAAAAGAATTATTAATTTAATTTAATTTAATCTAATTTAATTTTAACCAAATTAACATATCCCATTAATTTAATTAATTTAATTAAATCATATTTAATCAAATTAAACTTAAATTAATCAACCATATTAGAATCAAATTCTAATATTCATCTCTCTCATAATTTTGAATCCAATTCAAAATTAACTTTATATTATAATGTATCAACATACATTATGTTAATTGCATCTCATAAAATTAATTTTAATTTCCGTTAACAAATTTGAACAATTCAAATTCTTTTCAAGACTAAATATTCTTAACTATCCTTTACGAGCTTGCAAGGAGACTTAATGAACCTTTAGATCGGAAGCTCCAACGATATGAGATTAATTGATTAAACTCATTAGCCATATTAATTAACATTCGTTAATTGCCGGTCACTCCACTAAAGACCCACAGTTGCACTCTTCTCACTGTAGAATATGTTGCATCCACGGATTTTCACCATTAACGGTAAGTCAATCATTCACGAGTATTCGTAACTACAAATGGATCAAATTACCGTTTTACCCTTGTGTTACATCTTGGACCTTAAGTACTAAGCTGATGCTCTAATGAACAACCCGGTTATGGTCCGACCATTAACTGGAAGTCCCTCTCGCACCATTGAGAGGGTAGGGCCCCTTGTTCAAGTCCCGGAGTCAACACTAAAGGGAACACTCATCTACTCCCCTAAAGTCGGGAAGAAGTGAATGTCATCTTGTGTAGTTATGTTCCCAACTCCCCACTCGCCGACTCAAAATTCCTACCATTTTGTGAATGAGACCGAGTGGGGAGTTGGAAACATAACTGCATAAGATGACGTTCACCCCTCCCGACTTTAGGGGAGTAGATGAATGTTTCATTTAGTGCTGACTCTGGGACTTGAACAAGGGGCCTCACCCTCTCACTTGCCCGAGAGGGACTTCCGGTTATTGGTCGGATCATAACCGGGTTGTTCATTAGAGGATCAGCGGTAATTAAGGTAGAAGATGTAACATAGGGGTAAAACGGTAACTTGACCCATCTGTGGTTACGAACATTCGTGAAGGATTGACTTGCCGTCAATGATCGATATTCGTGACACATAAAAATTCTATAGTGAGAAGAGTTCAGTTGCAAGTTTTTAGTGGAGTAACCCGTAGTTAACGTATGTTGATCAAGGTGGTTAATGAGTTTAACCAATTAATCTCGTAACATTGGGGCTTTTGATCTATAGGTCATTAGGTCCCCTTGGTAGCTCGTAAAGGGTAATTAAGAAAATTAAGTCTGGGAAGGAATTTAAATTGTTCAAATTTAATTAACGGAAATTTGAGTTAATTGTGTATGACACAATTTAATACAATGTATGATGCTACATTATAAAGCTATATATTATGAAAGAATAATATAAATTGGATTCACATTAAAATTATTGGTTAAAAATTTAATGTGAATCGGATTCATATTAAATATTATAGGTTCTGAGGGATATGTATGTTTGAATATGGTTCAAATGTTGATTAATTTAATTAAATGTGATTTAATTAAATTACGTTTAATTAATTAATTAATTAAGATTTAATTAATTAAATAAATTATGTTTAATTAATTAAGATTTAATTAATTAATCAAAATAAGATTTAATTAATTAATTAAATAAGATTTATTTAATTATTAATTAAATTAAAACTATTTTAATTTAATAAAATATAATTTTTAAATTAAAATAGGTTTAATTTAATTAATTAAATATATATTATTAATTATGTTAATTATGTTAATTAACATAATTAACATAGCTCACCACTTCCGAGCATTTTTGCTCGGAAGTAGTGAGGTGGAGAGTGGGAGGTTACTCCCTCTCTCTCTCCTCCCTCATTTCATTAAAAACACACGAATTTGCCGTGTTGTGGTTGATTTCTCCCAAGAAAATCAAATCTCTCTCTCTTGTTGGATCGGTATGGCAACCCTAGAGGGGGTGAATAGGGTTTAATTAACAAAATATAAACCTTTTAATAAATGAGCCCAATTTAAACAAAAATAATACACTTTTTGAGATATGCAATTTTAACTAAGTAAGATAAAATACATTCTAAGGCAAACAAGAGAAATTTAAAGCAAACAATCAAATTCTAAGATTAATTGTAAAAATAAATAAGAGAGAGGGTTAGAGAAATTTGACACTGAGAATTTTTATAGTGGTTTCGACACAATTGTCCTACTCCACTTCCCAAGCACCTCTTGGGTTGTAAATTGAAATTCTGACTCTTTCCACGGTAGGAGTCAAACCGATACACTGCTCTTCACAAGAACAAAGACGATCCTCTCCACGGTGAGGATCACATCGTTACAATGAGTTGAAGATTTTGAAACACACACTTACAAACTCTCAAATAGAGTAAATATACAAATTTGAACTCACAAAAATTTCAATCCTCACAACAATAAATTTCTCTCAGAAATAAGATGGAAAGAAAAATTGAGAACTTGGAGAGATTAGCAAATGAGAATTTTGAAGTTATGGAGGATTGAGAATAAGAGAATTGTTGTATATTTTTTAAGGAGAAATTGAGTTTAAATAGAGGGAAGAAAATGGTAAAAAAATCAAGTTTAATTTTGAACAATTAGATCTTAATTATTAAAAATGAATGGTTGAGACAATTTTCAAAAAAAATAAATTAAGAATAATATATATATATATATATATATATAATAATGATAAAATAAGATAAAATAAAAAATATATATATATACATAAAGATGTGACAGAATTATATATAATAATAATAATAATAATATAATATAATATATATATATATATGTGAGAAAACGGCAACTTTTCAAAATTTTTTTTTAAACTGACAGCATTTAATGTGAAATGACCTTCTTTTTTTTTTAATCTTTTTCTTTTCTTTTTCTATATATATATATATACTTTAAAAAGAAGTTTGTCACTTGTCAGCTTACGAACTGTCCACGTCATCTTCTCGGGTATTTTTCCTTCCAATTTGTTTCGATCGTAACTTCTCCGTTTGAGCTTCGATTTGGATGATCTAACAGTCGTTGGAATCGTTGTAACGAGCTCTACACTGTGGACACTTTAAAATACAAAAAATGTCAATAAATAAAATTAAGTTTGTTATCATCAAAACATTAATTAATTAATTAATTAAAATTAATTAATTTGAGATTAAGGCCAAAAAGCCAACAATCTCCCCCTTTTTTATGTTGACAAACTTGCAAAGAAAAATACATAGACATCATAGTAAATCCAAAATATCATACTTACTTAAAAATCATTCAAAGATTAATTTCTCCCCCTCAATTGATACATCCATGGATTAATAAACCAATAAATCATGAACATTTTTAGAATAATTTTTTCTTAAACTTCTCCCCCTTTGGAATCATCAAAAAGAACAAAAAAAATAATTAATAACATAAAAAGCTCCCCCTAAAAATATGAACACAATTTTGCATAAATGTTCTCCCTATCAATATGCATTGTAAAAAAAATAACAAATACAAAATCAAGATGCATCACAACGAATAATACCAAGCTCAAGCCTAATTTTGCAAAAGCATTCTTCATTTAAAGGCTTGGTAAAAATATCCGCTAATTGATTATTTGAGCTTACAAATTCAAGAGTAATATGACCGTTTTGCACATGCTCTCTTATAAAGTGATGCCTAATATCAATATGCTTAGTCCTAGAATGATGTATAGGATTTTTAGTCAAATTTATGGCACTTGTATTATCACAAAATATAGGCACATTTTCAAACTTTAATCCAAAATCACAAAGAGTTTGTTTCATCCAAAGAATTTGAGCACAACAACTAGCAACCGCAATATATTCTGCTTCGGTAGTTGATAAAGCAACCGAATTTTGCTTTTTACTAAACCAAGAAACTAAGGAACTACCAAGAAATTGGCAAGTCCCACTAGTACTCTTTCGGTCAAGTAAACTACCCGCAAAATCCGCATCGGAATATCCTACCAAATTAAATTCAACATTTCTAGGATACCACAAGCCTAAATCAATAGTTCCAAGCAAATATTTAAAAATTCTTTTAACGGCATGCACATGAGATTCTTTAGGACAAGATTGAAATCTAGCACAAACACATACACTAGACATAATATCGGGTCTATAGCGGTTAAATAAAGTAAAGAGCCAATCATACCTCGATAAGTCTTTACATCCACACATTTACCTTTCTCATCCTTGTCAAGCTTAGTGGATGTGCTCATAGGAGTTTTGGCAATTTTACCTTCATTGAATTTGAACCTTTTGAGCAAATCCCTTGTGTATTTCTCTTGACTTATGAAGATACCATCCTTGAGTTGTTTGATTTGGAGTCCAAGGAAGAAGCTAAGTTCTCCCATCATACTCATTTCAAACTCATTATGCATGCATTTAGAAAATTCTTCACACATAGAAGGATTAGTAGAATCAAAAATAATATCATCTACATATATTTGCACTAGAAACATATCATTTTCTTTAGACTTAATAAAGAGAGTAG
>NW_019105023.1:8698-30524 GCF_001995035.1 Momordica charantia
GGCCGTGGGACTGAGTGTAGCGTTGGTCGAGAAGATGAGATGGGTGCAAGAAGCGGGCGGTTGGTTCGGCGGTGGCGAGAACGGCGGAGAGAAAGTAGTGAGGGTGGAGAAAGTTGAAGAAATTAGAAGTGAGAATGAATGGAGAAGATTTAGCCTTTATATGTTGGTGGAGAGCTTTGTTCTTCGAAGATTGAATGGAGGTTTGCTTTGGAAATATAATTTCAGGCACACTCATACCATCAAATGCAAATGGGAATAGCAAGCCACATTATACTATGTTCCCTTCTTAGATTTAAACTTATCAATCTACCGTTGTAAATTTTGTAGGTTTGAACCTCATATCCTTGGTTGGTATAATGTTGCCAAGAAAGTAAAAATGTGTTATTATCAAAACCTACTTGAGTTGGAAAGACCTCATAGTGCAACAAGAGTTTAGATCTACATCATCTAGAGATAAATACATTTTTGGTCCTTAATTAAAGTTTAAACGGTTAAATCATTCCATTTGGTCGACTCATGTTTCAGATCTAAATTTTTATCGTTGGATTTCGATAATGCTCTATTTTGATCCATGTTGTTATTTTGGTTCAGCTATTGCAATATTGATACAACTACAATTTGAGTGTTGCATAAAGTTATAACATATAGTATAAATGATTTAATACATAATCATTTCCAAACGAGATGTTACCTACTAATTGAATTTCAGAGAAAGTAAGAAAAGTTGATGAAATATTCTGAAGTGCTTAGCTGTGAGATCACGAAGGGAGCAACTAACTGAGATGTGTTGATTCTTTGCTATTTTGATTCATCGTCATACATCGTTTCATGTATTTCTCCAACATTCTCCCTCAAACAAGAGGTATAGGAATGAGCCCGAGTTTGTTGCGTAAATAAGCAAATTGTAAATGAGAAGGATTTCGTGAGACAATTTGATCTAGAAGGAACATACCAAATATCAAGTAATCCATTTAGAACCTGATCACGAATATATGTTTTGTCCGTGCGTGGAAGACGAGATTAGCAACTAAGGCTTTTGCGCATAAGTTTGTCGCACCATATAATAGGTGGATTCTAGCGGAAGACCAAGTTCTTGAAGGAGCTATCAGATCCAAGTTATATTAGTTGAAACATGTGCTAGCACGCTATACTCTGACTCTATGTGCTTGATTGAGCAATAGTCATCTGCTTTTTGGAGGACGAAAATACAATAGGCAACCAGTGATTTTGTGTCATTGACACTAGATCCCCAATCAGCATCAGAGAAGGCGATTATGTACAGAGTATCACTACTTTGAATCAACGAACTATGATAAGCAATGCCCTTTAGATATCAAAGAATGCACTTGGTGGCTTACCAGTGAACATCAGTAGGTTGCCTCTAAGAATTGGCTTAACTTATTTACAATGTAAGCTATGTTCGGATAAGTATTAGTAAAATATTGTAAGCCACCAATCGTGCTTCTTTATTTAATAGGATCATCTAGCAGTTCACCATCATTCAAGGAGAATTGTTGACTAGTCATAGAAGGAGATGGACAAGACTATGCAGTTGTTGGGATTGGTGGAGCGAAAACAATGGAGATGAAGAAAGAATGAAAAAAGGGATGTTTGGGCGTTACACAGGGCCTATTGGACGAGTAGCGTCGCGACACTGTCGCGAATTGAAGAAAAAAAAGGTGCGGGCGAATGTCAATCGACACTGTAACATTTTTTCTTTAATAATGTCTTTTTCTTCTAGGTTTGGTTTAAGCCATGTATTAGAAGTTGAAGAGTGTTGTTGCACAATAATAAAGGGGCGGTTAAGGCAATGAGTTAGCAGCAGAAGAAGGTCGATATCCCAATGTTGTAAACCGACGTCAGCAACCAGTTCTCATGAGTATTGCGAGGTTTCTCATTTCTGTTTCCTAGGATCATATTGTTGTAGTTCCTAGAAGCTAGGTGGCCTTTGTTGAGGCCTCTAGAGAGAGATATTGTATGCCCATTGTACTAATCCTATTATAGTATAACCCACTCGTCGTGAAAAACTGGAAGTAGCCTTATTTGGGGAACCAATATAAATTTTCTGTGTCGTTTATGTGTTTTCCTTATATTCTCTTATTTTGGGTTGGAAGTTTTTCACTAAATAACTGTGGAAAGGGAAAAGATTCTTGGTAAGCACTTTTCTCAACAAGTGGTATCAGAGCTGTAAGGTTCAGCATCATGGGATTCAGTAGAAAGTCCAACTTTAGGGATTTTGAGATTTGATAGGGGAGAATATTGAGTTTTGGAAGATGCAAGTGAAGCATCTTCTCACATATAAGAAGATGCACAAAACTCTGAAAAAACAACCAGCTAGGATGACAAACAAGGATTGGTCGAAGATGGATCAACAAGTCGTAGCAATCATCAGGTTATGCTTGTTGATGAATGTGGCAAGTCTCGTGGCGAATGAATCAATGGTGATAGGACTAATGAAGGTGTTAATGGACAGATATGAAAAACCTTATTTCAACAGCAAGGTGTATCTCATCACGAGATACTTCAACATTCATATGGAGGAAGACACGTCGTGAACTCCCACATAAACGAAGTCACTAAACTGATGCATCAATTGGAGTCGATTGAAATCACATTTGCAGAGAAAACGAAGGCTATAATAAAGTTGTTGTCCTCTTTACCTGAGAGTTGGGAAACGATGAAAACGGCTGTGTCGAATTCGTTGAGGAATGGAAGTCTAAAGTTTTCAAAAATATGTGATGCTGCAATTGCTCAGGAGATTTGCAGGAAAGAAAGTGGAAAGAATTCCACATCCACTTCTAGTATTGAGATTCTATGGAGTTAGTTTTGGTAGTTTTGAACAAAGGCAAAGGGAAGACGAATTGTGGTAAATAGTATAGACGTGGCCAGAGGAGTGGGAGTGGCAATATTGAATGTTTTTACTGCATAAGAAGGGCCACTTCAAGATGCGCTATAGGAAGCTCAAAGAGGATCAAGAAAAGGAAGTACAGACAAATCTTTTGTCTGATGATATGTTGCTAGCATGTGTTGAGAGTGTGCGACATTTGTTGATCAGTCATTAGAGTGAGTAGTGGATAGTGCAGCCTAAATACACGTTCTTCAAACAAAAGGTGGTTCACGTCATTCATTGCAGGGAATCATGGCGTGGTGAGGATGAGAAATGGCAAACTCTTTAAGATTAGAGGAATTGGAGATGTTCGTTTAAGAGCCGACGGTGGGACCGAGCTAGTTTTGCATGATCTTAAGTATATACCCAGTTTCAGAATGAATCTAATATCTACAGGGAAGCTGGATGATAAAGGCTACAGAAGTGAGTTTGCAAGAAATATGTGGAAACTCGTGTGGGGATTCAAGGTAGTGGTTGTAGCCACATAAAAGCTTCGGTGTACGTGCCAAGATTTGGCGTTTCCAAAGGATCAAAGAGACGGATTATGCACATGGTTGTAGATGGTTCAGAGGGAGACATGATAGAACCAGTAACATTGACAATCAGAACAAATGAGGAGAATCTGCCATTAGTTTAGGTTCAATAGCTGGGAAGTCGAGGAAAGAAAAAGAAGAATAGTTCAGTAGACTGTTAGTTAATAGCCCTAGTTGTCAGCCGGTTTAACGAGCTGATGAAGTCATTAGGCGTTGAGAAGAAAGACTACAGTTAGCACTGAGGTCAAGAATGAGGTCTGTAACGACCCGACTTTTTGGACTTAGACTAACTAGGGACGTTACTACATGCATGCTTTCGACGTTCTAAGTTAAAAAAAAAAAAATGGTAACACATAGGAACGTCATAGAAAAAATCTCATAAATTACAAAATAGTTAGAAACCTTTATTTGGGATCCCATAAAAAATTAATAAAAAAAAGAAAACACTATCTCTGAATTTTAAAATAAAACACTTGAACATAATTCAATATGGAATGCAGAAACAAGATTATGCTAACGCGGTCCCCATGGCACACTCAGCAAACCGCCCGTCATACGCCTCATATGTTCTTGCCATTACCTAAAAAAATTTAAAATAAGAGTGAGTATTAAAAATACCCGATAAGTAATCCAGCTAACGGGGTCAGGTATGCATACACATACAATATGAAAATGTGAGACCTAAATATTTATTTAGTCAAATTCTTTTCCTTTTTTCCTTTTTCTTTCCTTTCCTTTTGATCAAGTGAGCAATTAACACAAACCCCACACAGATGATACCAACTCCATTATGGTACATAGGTGGGTTTCCTAAGAGACTCTACCCAAACTGATGGTAGTTGGCACCCAGTCAATAGAGTCAAGTCTCATCCACTTAGGCCCTCAATTTCAGTCTGGTCTATGCATTACAGTATGGTGTCTGCCACAACTTCTATATATAAAAAAAACATTCTCACATTCAAGATCATGCATGAGGTCTCATAATTAAACATTCTGTGACGCAGCACAACAATTTCACATAACATTCAATTCACAAATAGCAATCATCATATAGTCATTCAAAACATCATATAAAAATACCGACCTAGCCTAAAGGCATTCTGAAGGCAGAGCCACTTACCTCGACAGCAAAATCAAAATAAAATATTTGACTTAATCTACCCTGGTTCTTGACTCAATCAAGAACAATTTCCAAAAATAAATCAAACAAAACAAAACAAAACAAACAAATTTTCTGAATCTTGAACCTTAACTTACAAAGATAAATAGTTCGAGGAGAAAATCAAACCAAAATTGTGCTGTGGCTTATTCTCGAGGAGAAATTTTAACTTTCGGCTTCATGCTTGAGAGGAAGGGAAAAAAATTGAATTGGCAGTAAAAGAATAGAAATAAAGAGGAGGGTGAGCAGCGGCTGGTACAAGAAGAACAAAAAAAATAATAATAAGTTCCAAAACTTTTGAAGAAAACTCCAATTTTGACCTAGGTCAAAATTGGTTGTATAAATTTTTTTTTCTTTAATCCTAGGCGGCCCACTTTTGTGTATATATATATATTGATGAAACTTTAGACATGCACAGTGGAAGCTAAGGATCATAATACACTTAATGAAGCAATTTAACTAAAATAAGTATGTTGGAAAATATGATGAAAAAGGTAAAGAATAAGTGACTAACTTTATACCTTTGAAGATCTGCACTATAACTTCTTCTCCTAACTCAATGGGACCACCAACGGCAAATCCGTGCTATTCTTGGGTTGATAAACACGGTTGTGGGACCGAATTTTGAGTGAAAGCAAAGGGAAAACACTAATGGGTAGGAGAAAAGAATAAAAATTTGAGTGGAAAAATACTGCACTTATGCAAGGAAGCATTAGCCTTCTCCAAGTGATCTTCATCATCTATATAAAGACCAAATACATGCAAGGACAAACTTTGCATGTCTTCCACTTCAAACTCCACTAGCATGTAAAAGATAGATGTCATTGCCTTGAAGAAACACTTCAAAAACCACTAGTTAGTGGGAAGTTGGATTTTTCCACTAACTTGATTTTTTAAATAAAACTTTTATAAAGCTAATTTTTTTAAAAACAAAAATTGAAATATCAATTTTCTATTAAAACAAAAACCAAGCCACATTAATATCTTATATTAATTGGTCTTTGACACCTAAGCTTGATTAATCACATTAATTAAATTACAACTCTTTTTCATGTTTTAAACTTATTTAAAACTAATTTAAATAAGTCATACTCTCCATAATAATTAATTCTCAATTAATTATTAAATTATATATATATCTCATATAAAATACAATATTCCCTAAAAAATCGAATTTGAACACTTCAAATTCTTGTTTCACCTAGTTCATCAATTTCATCCTTTATGAGCTAACATAGAGACCCGATGGACCTACAGATCATGGGCTCCAACAATTCGAGACTAACCGGACAAACTCTTTAACTTAGTTAATCGACATTCGTTAACTAACAGGACTGTCCACTAAAGGCTGTAGATGTACTCCCCTCACTATAGAGATATTTGTGTCCATTCGATATAACCGTCACCGGTAAGTTGATCTTTCATAGGCCGTTCGTAACCTCAGCTAGGTCAAAAACCATTTTACCCCTGAGTTACATCTTTTCTCCTTAAGTACCACTATCCCTCTAATGAACAATTGATTTAGGATCAAATCACTAAATCCAATTCCTCTTGGGCCAGTGAGAGGATGGGGCCCCTTTTTTAAGACCTAGGATCAGCCCTTAAGGGAACAACCTCTCTACTATCCCTAAATCGGGTAGGAGTGAATTCTGTCTTGCTAATTCTATGTTCCCAACTATCTACCCAGTCTTATCCCTGAAATGGGAGGCATATTGAGCAACACTTATGAGCTTACTCTCACCTATGCAGATCATGAGAGAATCCTGAATAAATAGGAGTTCATAGACGGCTTAGGATTAAGATCAAGTTATCTAGGTCATCGATAAAAGAAATTAATCAGTGTTAATCCGTAAACGGTGTTAATACGTAATAATGATTATTTCAGGGTCAGTCTTATACAATCTCATTGTGTAGAACACCCTCACTCACATGTTTCTACATGAACGAATCAGGATCACTTCGTTTATGACACCTTACAACATTTGTAACAATCATAAAGCGGGTCGTATTCAATAGTGTATCCAGGAAAAAGTACCCAACTTGATCCATGTACTATAGGCTGTTTAGGCTATTTATTTGAACTTGATCCAGTTTATGTCTCCACATAAAGTTCAAGTACTCATTATAATAGCCAAGAGTTCGTAGTTTATTGATTTAGAGTTATTAAAAAATAAATTCACTTTCATTGAACAACACTTGTCTGAATAACCTCACATTAATGTTCACTGTTTACAAACTATGAGTTTTAGGACAAAATACCCAACATATATATATATATATTAATTTTCTTTTCTTTAATTCCTTTTCTTTTCTTTAACCCTTTTAAATTTAACACCTTTAAGTAAAACAAAGTTTATCTAATTCATCAAATTTAAACTTAAACTACTAAAATACATATGAAAAAAAATATGGGACATTACAAGGTCACTAGCTTGGCAACAGACTTGGTTGGGTTGGCCAAATCATCAATGAATAAGTTTTCCTTTAGGAGTTGTTGGGTGCGATCAAATAAGGAAGCACCAGGAACCACTTCATTCGAGTAGGAGCATATGATTATGTCTCTTATGTCTAAGAGATCACAAATGGAACCTTGGTTGGTGCCAAGAAGAAAGTAGAAGTTGTTGTTGCAGTGGGAGTAGAGCCTTGATCGTGACAAGTGACTTTTGGCTCTTGTAATTTAGGATGTTTTTGAGTTATTTGATAGTTTTTACGGACATTTCCTTTGGGTAGTTTAATTGTTTTTAGTACTTCTTTCTTTCGTAGGACTTGAGTTGATGAAGAGGAGAAAAAAGAGCAAATAAAGAAGCAAAAGTAAACCAAATTCCAGTGCGTTGGGCGCCTAGGCGCCGAAAATTGACAAAGTGGCAGAATGTTGGGCGCCTAGGCGCTACGAAGTTGGAAGTGGGTTTTTTGCTAGCACGTATTTGGGCGTCTAGGTACTTGCGACAAAATTTTGTAAATATTTCATATTAGCCCTAGCCACCGGGAGGAAAAACAGAGGAGCATAACTTTTTTAAAGAGAAAAGTTGGGATTTTGAGAAGATTGGAAGGAACGCGAAGAACGGAGGCTTGAGAGATCGTCGGATTTGTTTTCTTTCTCTTCTTCTTTCTCTCATTTAGCTTTAACTTCCTTCAATGATGTTGACTGAGATTTTCTTTTTAAGTTATAGCATGAACTAATTACATTTTTCTAGGGTGTTGATGTAGCCTTTATCAAACTTTATTTTTCCTTGTTCTTTATTTGATTTCTAGTCTAAACTTATTGGTTGTGAGAACTTTTCTTTTCTTAATGCATTGTTTAGATTTGGCCAATCTTTACATTGATTCTTTGTCATAATCGAGGTTGAGAAATAAGATTATTGGCTAGGATTGAATAGTTCTCCTTTATTTGAGCAAGAGATAGAGATTTTCTTGCAAATTTGGTGGCATCTTTGGGTTTTACATGCTTGAGTATTTTAACTGCATGAGTAGCCATAGAAATATAGGTGTTCTACTCTTCAAAGAAACTCATTATTGCTTGAGAAAGAATATCGAGTCAATAGAATAGAACCCGCCAACAACCTTAGTTTAGAACAGTTTCGATTAAAGTGTTAGGAGAAATAATGGGAGATATCGGTGAAGTCATGCTGTAGAATCTACTCACCATCTATTTTTTTATCTTATATCTTGATACTAGTTTGTTTTCTTGTTTTCATTGAATTGGGATTTGAATTAATTCTCTATTCATTCTATTTGATCTTTCGACATTCAGATAAAATTGAAGTGGAGAATTTGGTAGTTAGTAATCATTTATTCCCTGTGGAGACGATACTTTACTTACTTCTATATTACTTGTAACGATTCGTACACTTGCGAATTCGATCAACAGTGCCAATAAGATGTTGATCAATTAGAAGTTGTTGGTGCAGCCATAACTGAGTTATGAGGACACTATTGTTGCAGTGGGAGACTAAATAGGTGTTTTGTCTCCAAGTGGAAGACAATAGAGATGCAGAAAGAATGAAAAAAAAAAAAAAGATGTTTGGGCGCTGTAGGGCTTGCTAGCCGACAGAGCAGCATTGCGACGCTGTCGCGAACTGAAGGGAAAAAAAAACACGAGTGAATGTTAATTGACACTGCGACAATTTTTCTTTAAAAACGTTTTTTCGTCTAAGTTTGGTTTAAGTTGTTAGAACTTGAAGAGTGTTGTTGCACAATAATAGAGGGTCGGCTGAGGTAGTGAGTTAGCAGCAGAAAAAGGTCGAGATCCTGGAGTTGTAGAGCGATGTCGGCAACAGTTCTCATAAGTATTGTGAGGTTTTTCATTCATGTTTCCTATGATTGTATTGTTGTAGTTCCTATAAGCTAGATGGCTTTTGTTAATGCCTCTAGAAAGAGAGATATTGTAATGCTTATTGTACCCATCCTATTATACTAGAACCTACTTGTCGCATAAGACTAGACGTAGCCCACTTGGGTGAACCCGTATAAATTTTCTGTGTCGTTTATGTATTTTCCCTATATTACTTTATTGTGTGGTTGGATTTAGTTTTTCACTGTATAACTGTGGAAGGGGAAAAGATTTTTGGTAAGCACTTTTCTCGACATAAGTTTCGATATTCAATCGAGCGAAAAGATTGCCAATATATTTTGCTTGATGGAGATGTAATCCATGTGGTAGATATGTCATTTGAATACCCATAAAATAATTTAGCAGACCTAGGTCCTTCAAGCCGAACTTGGAATTTAGTGAACTAATGAGGCTATTAATAAATGGATTGTTGTTGCTTGTGATTATCACATCGTCCACGATCATTCTTCATGAAAAACAAGGAAGCATTAGATTTTGAATACGAGAAACCCCAAAGTCAATAGGATAGATTTCAGCTCATCATCCCATGTTCGAGGAGCATGTTTCAAACCATATATGGGTTTATTCATCTTGTAAACAAAAGATGGACAAAAAGGATCCTCAAAACTTGGCATGGTGGTTGTTGCATGTAAACATCTTCCATGACAAAAAGGATCCTCAAAACTTGAGATTGCCATTAAAGAATGCATTATTGAGTTGACGATTAGCCCACATTATCGAGTTGACGATTAGCCCAACCACTTGAAACAACCAAGAATAAGACAATTCAAATAATAGACACCTTCACAATGGGACTGAATGTTTCAAAATAATTTATCCCTGCATTTTGATAGAAGCCTTTGGCAACTAACCATGCCTTAGATTAGTGTAATTAGTTGTAACGTGACTGTTTGCTCCACTGCCAACGTACCAATTCGGATTCATGACACATTTTGGTGTGGCCAAAAAGGTGTTAGGACCGTGAACAATAAAACTCTTTAAGGAAAATTTTGAGATGGATAATTTTGAGGTAGAAAGGAAGTATTTTTGTTCTGATTTGGTGTAGGCACTGCAACTTCATGATTGAACCTAGAGTAACAAATTGTCGTTGAATGACTAACCTTGCCGCAAATTCGGCAAACTGGTCTATTGTTGTCATTGTTCCATCTACCGCTGTCACGATTTCACCTCCTCCACCTCTTTGAAATCCATAATTTTGTTGCCTATTTCCATCACCATTATTGATGTTCTTCTAATAATTGACATTCGCACTACTTCTTTCATTGGATTTGTTGTGTGACATATTAATAAAAGTGGTTGGACTTACTGGAACTCCACTATTGTGAGAAAATTGATGCTCTAATTGCTTTTCAAAAGTCAGTAAGTTAGCTTGCAACTCAGCCTAGGGATATTTGCCTTCTTTTGAGACTGTTATGGGATTATATCCTTTATCTAAGATTACAGAAACTTGACAGACCAAAGTGCAAAATGACATAGGGCCGTCAGCCAAGGTTAAACTATCAGCACAAAATTTCGTTGTTATGAGATACTCAATCATTTTCAAGTTACCTTTTTTTGTTTCTTGAAATATTTGGCACAGGTAATCTTCTTCCTCTCTAGAATGCACTCCCAAGAGATTTTGCACAGCTTGCCACAAATCTTTTGAAGTTTGAACATCCACGACCTGTGTTCCCATTTCTTGAGTCATGGAATTGTATAACCATCCTAAGAGTAACTGCTCAACAACCACCCATTTTTCATACTCAGAATTCAATACTTGCGTTACTTCAATTCTTGCATTCGAGCTTGTTCCTTATGTGGATTGTGACACAAACTTCTGAGGACATTGTTTTGCTCCAACAGGCATTCCATTAGTTTGTAACTTCTTAAGATTGGTAGGTTCAGGTGTTGCCACAGAAGAAAGTTACTTCGATCTAGTTTGATTGTAGTTACCTGATTGAGGATTTGTGAAAATGCTTCCTCTGGCAGCAGATTGCTTCACGTTTGTCATCCTAATGATATGATACCAAGTTGATTCTTTTCTATTTTGATTTTCATCGCAGCTCACCATTTTATGTATTTCTTCAACATTACTACCCATTTACCAAAAAAATTTGGGTTCTTAATGGATTGGTGCTAAAAGTGTTTGAAATCATAGATCTACGGTCGGAATAAGGTTAGAAGATTTGACACCCTTGACCTAAACACCCATTGGCCTTAGCTCAAGGACTGGTTGCCCCATGGGCTTCACCCTCTAAGCCTTAGCCCAAGAGCTGGTCGGCTCAAAGGCTAAACGACCTAATGTGCCTTGGTCCTCGTAGTTTTGCTCAGGGGGTCCATTTCTTCAGGAGTTAAATGTATTGATTTGCATCCATGATATTGATCCGTGTGACTCATGCACATGACACGTAGGGGTTACGTGCTCGACACTATTTTACCATTTTTGAGCCCTTGGACTTTCCTATAGTTTATTCGCAAATCAAAGCTTTGATTCTCCCATAACAGGTAACGTTACTAAACAAACTCTTATTTCCAACATCACATGAATATTGTTTCTACTCGACAAAAATAAAAAACACCCTCTTCCAATTTCAACAACCTTATTAAAAGTGTGCTTTCTTTATTTCAATACTCGGTTCTTTGTTTGTACAAGTAGCCCATTTTATTTCTCAAGACCCATTTTCAAATAACTGGCATTCCTTTCTTAGAAACAAATAAGTCTTTTTAAAATTTGAAAGGCAAATTAAAAGTAACAGCCAAAAGACAACTAAGAACAAATGGTTACACTTTTATAAAATGTCATTACCAAAAGACAACTAAGAAACAAATGGTTACACTTTTATAAAATGTCATTGAGAACCTAGTTATAGACTAAGGTTTGAATTCTCAATTCACAATTTTTATTTTTTATCTTTTTTAGTTCAAAAACTTTGACAGTGGAAGATCAAAACTCTAGATTAAGGAAGAAAGTAATAAGTATTTTATCCATTAAGTTAGACTCAAATTGGCCACACATATATGTTTAATATTATATTTTCAAAAAAAAAATTAAAGATTAGAAAATTAAATTTGATGGAGAGACCATTTAAAATCAATTAAATTATACCAAATTTCCTTGGACCTTGGGTTTCAATTATGCCCTAGATTTTCAAAAGTGTTATTTTTTCCATAACTTCAAACTTGTTTCAAAGACAACCATTCCGTCAAATTTTATATTTAAATAAAGGCTGATGTGACATGGCAGAGAGTTGTAAAAATAGAGGTACACATTCAATTATGCTCATGAACTTTAGAGTAGGTTTTAATTATCCTCTTATCTATTAAAAAATTTCATTTCGAACCGTTCTAACCTTGAAATTATTTCAAAATAATCATTCCATTAACTTATGACATGATGACCATAGAAACCAACACTCAAGTCACAAGGACCATCGAGCCAACCTTATTCAAACACATGTCACAAACCCAGGCTAATAACCTCACAAAGAGGGAGAACCAACAGCCAAGAAACGCCCAACATATGAAAGCAAGAAAATGCCCAATGATGTGCACGCCTTTACCCATTTACCCATGTGTGGGGCTACGCGCACTCTTAACCTTAAACGTAGCTAGTGTGTGTCGCAACGTCATCGCGACGCGGAGCGACCGATATCATACCCTGAAGCGTCTCTTTCGAGATAAGGGTTTGGAGTCGCCACCAATCATCTACGAGGTGTGATTGGTCACCTAAAAATAAAAACAAGGTCTGCGAAAACAGATTGTTGGTTCGGGAGTCGACTGAGCGTAGGGAAGGTGTTAGCACCCTACGACACCCGTTCGAAAACGGTAAAAATAATTTTAATCTTAGGAAACACTAAGACTTGAACTTGCAATATGAGTTATGACACTCCAACGCCTCACCAACATGCCACCACCTTGGTATATAAGTTATGTTCCTTTTCAAAATACATATTTTGTATTTTTGAATTTTGTTTTAAAAAAAAAAAGAAAAAAACTCTAAATGAAATCTTTTAGAACTTGGGTCATGTACATTGAAAAACAAACATCTTACCACTGTGCCAACATCTTAAGATGTAAACATAATATTCTTTTATACAAACAAAAGTTTTAATTTATTTTTTAAACTAAAAAAAAACTACGAATTTTGTTAAATTAAAACAAAAAATATATATCTTTTTTTATTTATTTCAAAATTAACAAAATTATTTAAAAGAAATAAATTATTTAAAAACAAACTCAAATTTACTTTAACAAAACTTATTTGCTAAAAAACTGAATTTTTGTTAAGATTTTTTCAAAACCATAACCACCAAACCATAAAAAGAATTTTAAATGAGATTTTATTCTAAAATACTCTGTTTTTATCTCCTCCTTTAAAATCCTGTAGCAGAAGATTCTTTTTTAATTAAAAAATAAAACAAAGGTAACACAAAAAATATAAACCTTGTAAAAAAAAATTCATTTTAAATAAAAACTACATTTTAAATAAAAAAAGAATCCAAATTTAAACTTCGAATCCAAATTTAAAAGAATCCAAAATTTTTTAAATAAGATTTGTTTTATAAAACTCCTATTTTTTTCAACGTATTTTAACCAAAAATTTAAAGTAAAATATTTTATTAAAATAAAATTAAGTTTATATAAAACAAATTTTAAAATATCAAAATCCTTATTTTATTTTAAAAACTTATTTAAAATTAATTTAGAAGATTTTTTTCCTTACTAAAAACATTTTCTTTTTTAAAAAAAGTAAAAAAAAAACTTTTTCTTATAAAAAAACATTTTTTCCTTAAAAAAAACAAAAAAAAATCTTTTGATAGAAACAAAAGAATCTTTTTCAAATTAAAAGCATGATTTCCAAAGTCTTTCCATTTCCAACGTATTTGATGCTTACTTAAAATGCACTACCGGGGAGGAGATCGTCGAAGTGCCAGCGGGCTTGGAAGAAGCTGTGAAGAAGAAGGTTGTTGTTGCTGTCGTTCGCGTCGTTCCCTTGCGTCGTCGGAGGTTGTGGGTATGCAAGAGAAAAGTGGTGATGGTGGGATAAGAGAGATGGAGAGAAGAAGATATGGTGATGAGGTGATGAGGTGATGAGTTTCTAACTCTTGCACTGTGGGTTGGTTCTTGTGTGCTTCCTCCCACTTAAATACTAAAAAAACAACGGTGATATATGCTAAAATAAGAAAGCCAGAGAAAAGGGAGGAAGGAAGGGGAGGAGGAGATGCTAGGTGAGGAAAAAATCAAAGAGGGAAAAAACGGTTAAAAATCAAAGGTTTTAAAATAAAATCTTTATTTCATTAAAACAAAATCTTTTTAAAACAAATCATTTTTATTTATCTATTTTTTATTTTAATAATAAAACAAAATCTAAATAAACCATTTTTATTTTCTTATTAATAAAATTAAACATTTAAATAAATCTAACATTTTAATTTTAGTTAATTTAAACTTTATATTAAAACTAATAATAAAGTAAACCTATGTTATTCTTTAATTAAAATAAAACACAATAAAGTAAAATACAATAATATAAAAAAATTAAAAATAAGTCGGACCAAATACGGTGTCTACAGTGTGCACCCAGTGCACAATCGCGCACCATGACAACAAAGCTCACAAGGCGATTATGCGACACTTGCTTCCACCCACAAGTAAGTCAGCCAACTCAAAACAGTACTACTGATGACACGCAACAGATTTATTTCGCAACCTCCACCTACGTTTCCGAGAAAATGATTTTAAAAAACATGGGTCAAAGAAAAGGTTTTAAAAAGAGCTGGAAACATTTTTCAAAGCATGATGCATACTCAAAGTAATATAAGATAAACAACATCTTTATAGCCATACATCTCAAGATAAGGAAGATGAGAATTAGTGGTACTTTGACAGTACATTATAAAGCATATTAGGTCTGGTAGATGCGAACATGCAAAGTGACGAAGAAGGTGCAAGTACGGGCAATAGGTATTAGAGAGCATGACCATGGCACTCATACCCTAAATATATTAGTATTAGTCGCAATTTATTAGATTGTGATGTAAATGTGTGAAAGAAAGTACTGGTCTGATTTTGGAAAAGTTTGACAAAAAAAAAACAGTTGAGTAATTTACTTGCACCTGCCCATGCCTAGCATCTCCAATTCACTTGACCACACGCTCATTATTGTCCAGCCATAGTAGTTACCATATTTGTTTATTTTGCCAATTTTTAGTATCTTTTGATGTTTAGGATTTATTTGTTAGATTTTTGGACCAAATCTTTTAGGGAAGTTCTATTTAGTTTATTTTTGGGGAAATTGGGATTTATGACCCTTCCAATAATTCATTTTGGATTTATGACCCCTTTTTGAAAAAAAAAACTTGTAACAACCCGTATTTTCTAATACGGTCATTCTGACAAAATGCAGAAGCGTAAACAAATAAACACTAAATTAACGGAAAAACTTCTTTATTTAATTTGATGCTATGACAAAAGATAAGGACAAGTCCGACTTTGTAACAAAAAAAAACTACTCTATAATAAAGCCAAAGAATAACTACCAGAACTAACTAGTTCTCATAAGCTAAAACAATGGAAAATACTAAAGATTTCAACTTCTCATGCCAGAACGTTATTCCTCAATCACTATTTGAGTAGTCACTTGAACCTTCATCTGAAAACATTTAGAAAAAAAAACAAAAAAAGGAGTACAAAAATACTCAATAAACAATTTCCATATCGAATTTCGAAGTTCATTTTCCTTTCAAAACATTCGTAAACAAAAAATACGAACAAATCGAAACTTATAAAGTCCTTTAAAATATTTAATACAATTTTCAAAACTCTCAAAATAAACTAGATTTTCAGAAACAAAATCTTCAAATAAGGTAAAATTTTCAGTCAATCAAAACAAACTTTCATTATTTCAAAACAAACTTCCATTCATTCAAAACGAACTTTCATTTGATCAAACTTCAAATCCTTCAAAACAAACTTTCTTTCAATCAAAACTTTCAAAATTCCTTCTAAAACATTTGGTACAACTTTCAAACTTTCGAATAACTAAATCATTCAAACATTCAAAACAATCTTACATTCATTCATACTTTCAAAATCAGAGTGGAAGGTTGCATTATTTGGGTAGTCTAAAAAACATATGTGGTTACCCGTCGGTAACACCAATCAATCAGAAGCTTCTATCAGAGTTGTCGAATTAATATCGACCAGAACAGAATTGTCTAAATAATATCGACCAGAACAAACAGAACGGTTACTTAAGTGTGAGGCCATGTGAGTGAATAACACACACATGAATCTTCATTCCCAAGGAATGCCAAACCACAAATGTGTGTTCCCACAATTAAGCCAGAACAGAAATCTATCAATTCCAAATTAGGCTACTACCCCAAATAAGCAAAACGTTCTTCAAAACAAAATCATGGCATATCCGGATAGCCCTATCAAATCAATCAAAATATCTTTCAAATAAAATGCAAAACAAATACTTACTTTCAATATTAAATTAATTCAAAACATTGAAACAATTTAAAACAAACTTTATCAATCCTCCAAAACGTGATTTCAAATATTTCACAAATAAACAAAATATCAATTTCAAATCTTTAATTAAATCTAAACAAAACTTTATCAAATCATATAAGAATACTTAAAATACTTTGGAAATAAACATAATATCAATTGTCAAATTAGTTTTCAAATCCATAATAAAACTTCAATTTCATATGCAAGATATCAATTTCAAATCTTCCTATCAAATCCAAAATAAATTTTAGTTTTTGAAATATGACAAATCACTCACAACATTTTTCGAAGGGATACGGTAAATCACTTACATCTTTCAGAAATCCTACCAATCTAAATAACTTCTTCCTTGGTAGTTGTTAACTTAGAGGCCTAGAAACAACCAATATCCAAAATCAATCCTTAAATCCTATCCAAGGATTTAAAATTCAACCAATTACTAACCAAATCTTATCTACCCAATTTTCCTATTCAAAACACTTTTTATGCAAAATAATTAGGAAAGTATGGATTTGGGGCTACAAAACCAGATCTGAAAACTGGGTTAAAAAGCCTCTAAAATCAATAATAACAAACTTTAAAAATACAAGAAATCGGTGTAAATTAATACGGACTAAATTTACAAAAAGTTTCTCAACAAAACAAGTTTAAAAGCCTTATAATCAATTGAAAATTTTGGGATTTTAAATCTGGAAAATTTTATGTTTAATAAAATAAAACTTCCAAGAATTTTTCATAAAATAATTAACAATTTACTGATTTTTATAGAAAAATCAGATCCGAAAACTGTATAGATAACCTTTAAAACTTGGTAAAAACATATAATTTTTCATGTAAAAATCATAACAACAAACTATAATTTATAGGATACAAATAGGTAAATTTTTTATGCAAAAAGAGTCTCAAAATAACCCAAAAACAGTCTCATAAACAGAAAGGTTCAAACCAAAAATTCTAGAAAATTTTTAGGGTAAAAAGTCCTTAAAATCTTTTATTCTACAAACCAAAAACCTCAAAATTTTTCCCAATAAACTGAATTAAAAACTACAAATCAAGAAAAATAAAACTAAAACAATGAGGAAGAAAAACTTACCGATCTTTGAGAGAAAATATCAAAACTCTTGTTCTTTTCTTTTGTTTTTCTCTTTGAGAGAAAAATAGGTCTAGCAGTTTAAGAAAAATAAAACCTAGGGTTTAAGGGCTTTTATAATAACCCATCTTTATTTAAAAAGGATAATGAAAAGATAAAGATTTAATAAAACTCTTTCTTCTTATTTTTTAAATTCTAAGAACAAATTATCTTTTAAAAATAATTTTTAAAACAAAAATTTATATTTTTGAGAAAATAAAGAAAACAACTAAATAAAAACAATAATTTAAATATATATATATATATATATATATATTTCGGTTGTTACAAAACTAGTTTGTGACCTCACTCCCCTTATTTCTAGACCCCTTTCATAATTTTTAAATGTGAAATTAGTGTAGTATCCTCATGTTTCAAAATCAGCAATCTCTCCCCCTCATTAAAAAAACAAATTTCTTTTCAATCTTTATTCCTCTCACAAATCTCTCACGACCGGGACTGTGTTGGCTTTTTGCCCTTAATCTCAAATTAATTAATTTTAATTAATGTTTTGATGATAATTAACTTAATTTTATTTATTGACATTTTTGTATTTTTAAGTGTCCACAGCGTAGAGCTCGTTACAACGATTCCAACGACTGTTAGATCATCCCAATCAGAGCTCAAACGGAGAAGTTACGATCGAAACAAATTGGAATGAAAAATACCCGAGAAGATGACGTGGATAGTTCGTAAGCTGACAAGTGACAAGCTTCTTTTGAAAATATATTTATTGAAAAAGAAAAGAAAAAGATTAAAAAAAAAACTCAAAAGTTACAAACGGTAACTTTGTTTTAAAAAAAAATTTACATCATGTCAGCATTAAATGCTGACATGTGTCAGTTTAAAAAAAAATTGAAAATTTTACCGTTTTCTCACATATATATATATATATATATATTATTTTATTTTATTTTATCATTATTATATATATATATATATATTATTCTTAATTTATTTTTTTTCAAAGTTATCTCAACCCTTCATTTTTAATAATTAAGATCTAATGGTTCAAAATTAAACTTGATTTTTTTTACCATTTTCTTCTCTCTATTTAAACTAAACTTCTCATTCAAAATTATACAACAATTCTCTTATTCTCAATCCTCCATAACTTCAAAATTCTCATTTGTTAATCTCTCCAAGTTCTCAATTTTTCTTTCCATCTTATTTGTGAGAGAAATTTATTGTTGTGAGCTCAAATTTGTATATTTACTCTATTTGAGAGTTTGTAAGTGTGTGTTTCAAAATCTTCAACTCATTGTAACGGTGTGATCCTCACCGTGGAGTGGATCGTCTTTGCTCTTGTGAAGAACAGTGTACCAATTTGACTCTTACCGTGGAAAGAGTCAAAATTTCAAGTTACAACCCAAGAGGTGCTTGGGAAGTGGAGTAGAACAGTTGTGCTGAACCACTATAAAAATTCCCGGTGTCAAATTTCTCTAACTCTCTCTCTTATTTATTTTTGCAGTTAATCTTAGAATTTTATTGTCTGCTTTAAATTTCTCTTGTTTCCCTTAGAATTTATTTTATCTTACTTTGTTAAAATTGCATATCTCAAAAAGTATATTATTTTTGTTTAAATTGGGCCCATTTATTAAAAAGTTTATATTTTGTTAATTAAATCCTATTCACCCACCCCCCCTTCTAGGATTGCCATACCGATCCAACAATTGGTATTAGAGCAAGGTTGCTCTTCTTTGATAAACTTAATTGTTTTTGAGCTATTGCAACTTTAGGTTTCATCCCTTTTACCGATAGTCAATCTATTACTAAGCCTTCTTTCTTTAATGGTAATAATTATAGTTATTGGAAAAATAGAATGAAATTTTTCTTGCTTTCTATTGACTATGATTTGTGGGATGTTGTTGAAGAAKGATTTAAAATTCCAACAAAAGATGTTRATGGTGTTAGAGTTGTAAAKCCTAAARAAGAATGGTCTATAATTGAAAAGAAAGCATGTTCTTTAAATGCTAAAGCTATTAATTGYTTGTTTTGTGCTTTGAATGAAGTTGAGTATAATAGGGTGTCGATTTGTAAAACCGCTAAGGATATATGRKATAAATTAGAAATTACTCATGAAGGAACTAGTCAAGTAAAAGAAACAAAGATTGACATGTTAGTTCATCAATATGAAATGTTTAAAATTGATGAAAATGAAGCYATTTCCGATATGTTTATTAGATTTACTAACATTRTCAATGCTTTAGAAGGACTTGGAAAAGARTATTYAAATCTTGAGAAGGTAAAGAAGCTCTTATGSTCCTTGCCTAAACAATGGRAGCCTAAAGTCAMCKYCATTCAAGAGGYAAAGGATCTCAAGACTCTCTCCATRGACGAACTCATTGGTTYGTTGATGACGCATGAGATAAAGATCAAGAAAAACATGGAGGATGAGAAAAAAAAGAAAGAGAAGAGCATAGCATTAAAGGCCATCACCTTGGAAGTTGACTCCGAAGGTGAGCATGCCCTTGATGAAGATGATGTGGCCTATCTCTCACGTAAGTATAAAAATTTCATCAAGAGGAAGAAACAATTCAAGAAGCATTTCTCCAACCAAAAAGAGTCAAAAGGTGAAAAGAGCAAAAAGAATGAGGTAATTTGTTATGAATGCAAAAAACTGGGTCATATTAGAACTGATTGTCCTCTTCTTAAATCATCTAAGAAATCCAAGAAGAAAGCAATGAAGGCTACTTGGGATGATAGTGATGAAAGTGGAAGTGAAAGTGAGAATGAAGAAGTGGCCAACTTTTGCTTCAAGGCTCATAGTGACAATGAGGATGAACAAGATGATGAGATAACTCTTGATCCCCTTTTCTTATGATGAGTTGTTTGAAGCTTTTGAGAATATGCAAAATGATTTAGAAAAGCTTGGTTCTAAATATGTTATGCTTAAAAAGAAATACAATGTTTTAACTAGTGAAAATAAGTATTTACTTGCTCAAAGAAAAATGAGCAAGATGTTGTAAATATCTCTTGTGATAAGCATGTTCTTGATTGTGATGAGAAAAATGCATTACTTGATAAAATTCGATTTCTTGAGCATGATGGTTGTGAAAAAGATAATTTGATTAAATTGCTTAAGAAAAATGAATCAAATGCTTTAGTGGAACTTGATAAGGCTAAAGATTCGATTAAAAAGTTAACAATAGGTGCTCAAAGGTTGGACAAGATAATTGAAGTTGGTAAGCCTTATGGTGATAAAAGAGGTTTAGGCTATATTGATGAATGCTCTACTCCCTCAAGTTCTAAAACTATTTTTGTAAAAACATCTCCTATTGTGCCTAAGTTTAATATACCTAAGGTTGTATCTAAACATGCTAAAATTAACTTTGTGCTTATATGTCATTATTGTGATGTTGAAAGTCATATAAGACCTAAGTGCTTTAAATTAAAATATGCTCAAACTACTAGAAGAAATTTTTCTCAAAGAGCAAAGTTTCACAATGCTCCAAGAAAGATTTTCTCCAAGAAACGTAGGATGCATAATTCATTGCATAATGTTGTTTGTTTTTCATGTGGCAAGTATGGACATAAATCTTATTCTTGTTACTTGTCTAAATCTTATGCTTTCAATAAAAATGCAAAAATGAAATGGATCCCCAAGTTTGTTAATGCTAACCTTCTAGGACCGAAACAAGTATGAGTACCAAAGGATCAAATTTAAATTTTTGTGTATATAGGTTTGTTTGAAAGCTTCCAAGAAAAGTAAGTGGTACTTGGATAGTGGTTGCTCAAGGCACATGACGGGAGACCAATCAAAGTTTGTCACTTTCTCCAAAAATGATGGATGTTTTGTAACCTTTTGTGATAATAAGAAAGGTAAAATAATAGGTAAGGGTAGTATAGGTAATGAATCTTCTATTTTGATTGAAGATGTATTTTTGGTTGATGGTTTAAAGCATGATTTACTTAGTATTAGTCAATTGTGTGATAAAGGATTTAGAGTTGTGTTTGATAAAAAGAATTGCATCATTGAAAATGCTAGTGATAGAAAAATTTAATTTCTTGGAAATAGAGACGAAAATGTGTATACTATTGATTTGAATGACTGTCCTATTAGTGATAAATGTTTATCGGTCTTGCATGATGATTCTTGGTTATGGMATAGAAGACTARGACATACTAGCATGCACTTAATTTCAAATATTTCCAAGAATTCTTTGGTTAGAGGTCTTCCCAAGTTTAAATTTGAAAATGATAAAGTTTGTGATGCTTGTCAAATGGGTAAGCAAATCAAGTCTTCTTTCAAATCTAAAAATGTGAT